>VZTF01005101.1:664286-882841 GCA_013397755.1 Cnemophilus loriae | reverse complement strand
TTTTTTTTTTTTAAGTATTATTGTTGTACAGAAGTTCCTAGTGTCTCTTACCTCCTGACTGGTAGATTGTGGCACACCCCCAGTCCCAAAGCAGAGCTCCTCTTGGCTGTGGTGATGTTCTCAATAATCACATCTACATGCTAATAGTATCCGTGGTGCTAAGTTTGTAGCTTTTTTGTGCTGAGTGCTTTAGAAATGGAATGAATAATCATTGATACAAAAAACTCTGACTAAGCAGTTCAAGTGTAGGGTACGGCAAGACACTGCTTTCCACATAGTGACAGATACCTCTAGCAAAGGAATTCAGAGCAGAGAGACAATGTACAGGATGCCCAAGGGAGGTGCAAGAAAGCTGGATGCAGACTGGCTACATCAGGACAGCCCTGTGTTCTATCTAATTGGGGTGAATGGTAGATACAAGCACAGCAAGAAATGCAGGGATAAGCCATGTACAAGAGAGTGATCTATAGGGCCATGATGACTGCTCCTTGACTTTGAAAACCCTACCAGTAGCGGTTAAGTTCCTGCTTCCTGGAAATTCTGTGGTATTACATGACCGATGTAAGCTCTCAAGCCTGAAAATACTGATTTACTAAATGAATCAAGTAGGAGTGGATGTGCAGAAACACCTGTAGCTCTTTCACTGTCCTCAGTTTGTTCTAAGTCTGGTTTCCTCACCTGCCCTCCTCTTCTTTTTTCTTCGTCACAGCTGTTCAGAAGGTTTTGGGGTGGATGCAAAACCAAAGCTGGCTTCTTATCACCAAATTTTCCTTGCACCCAGTGAAGAGGAAAAGGGCAGCCTGCCTACTCCAGATGATGGTAATTTATGGCACATGTTTCCTGTGGCTTAGAGAGAAGGAAAATACCTGTCCTAAGCAGTTACCAGAGCAGCTTGTGCAAGTGCCACTTATTTCCTCTTTGGTGTGTGGGCACTGCAGGCACAGCACAGAGAAAGTTGTGCTAAAAAATAACTTGTGTTTGCCTCAAGCCTTTTTATTCAAAAGTCACACCCAGCATCCTCAGGAGCAGTGGGTATCACTTTGGAGATCTCTTCTCCATGTTATGGCCAGTATAAGGGGCCAGATACATATGCTATTTGTAACTCTATTTCTTTTTTCAAGGCCCATACAGGGTTTGTCTGTTATATGCAGAAGGAAGCATTTGAGCATTTAAGAGAAACATAGGGAAAATTTTGGGTTGGATTCGGTGTGGTCAGCTGAACCCTGCAGCAAAACAGTGCTTTTTTTATTTTTTTTTTTAAATATATATTGGCTTGGTTAAGATGCAACCAAATCAGCCTGGTTTGCAGGGAAATAGAGCTAAACAACTCAGCACTGCCTTGTACAGTATTCTCCTGCTGTGTCAAATTGTTTCACAACTTGCTTACCTTTGCCCCTCCATCTCCAGTGATGTCTGGCAACATAAAGGAATGTCCTTTATGTGCTTTAGCATTCTATGCACGATAATAAGATCATCAAAATTCTGATTAAATGGTTTTCCAATACAGAAACCAGTTAAAACCATGTGTCACTCCTACTTGTTTCTTTCAAGGAGTTGAATTATCATAAAAGAAATGTCCTGCTGTTTTCTGTATTAGATTAACTAGTCTAGTTTAGAACCTATGGAGGCAGTAGACAAAAAGGAACAACTCCACTGACTCCAGCAGTTACTCTGGACCAGTGCTTTTCCAAATTAGGTGTTTTTCCTTTACCTGTTGCTTGACTTGAAAATGCAAATGAAGAATTATTTTTTGGTGTTACTTTTGTTTCCTAGTCCACCAGGAGATTCTGAGAACAGTAGAAATCATCTGGAAGCAGCTCATTTCGCAGAGGCGGCAGGCTCTGGAGGACACTTACAAGATGGATCTTTCTGTAAAAGGAAATGACAAGGAAAGGGACATGAAGATAACAGAGATCACTCCTTTATGGGAAGAAATTATGACAAAAGCTTGGCAGCACTTGCTAGGTCTCTGTTCTTTTATGGAATGCTCATTGTAGTAAGCAAAGACATTGTGGTAAATGGGGTGCCTGGTGGAAAGCTGCCGTTCCTTGGTTATACCTTTCCTCTGCACATCACCTGCTGAGAAAGCAGATTCTCAGTTTCTCTCATTTAGGTCTGTGAGTGCTTTCTGTGTCATAACCCAGCCCTTCTGTAATCACCTGGTGGTGTCACAGGGCTCATGTTGTGCTGCAAGAAAGAGAAATCTCCTTAGATGATTGTATCCCATAGGAAGATTTAAAAGGGAGGATATATGGTTGAAGAAGAGCATTGCAATGTGTGTAGTGCTGCAGTGATTCAAAGTTCACGTCTCTGTAATGAAACTGATCTACGACAGACCTTTGTGAGGCTTTTAAATGAAAGCTCGAGAAGCATGTGTTAATTCAATTCTCATAAAAATAGAAAATTATTCATCTGGAGTGACACACTGCCATGTTGTTTTGTCTTGTGTAATGGGGATAGAACCCCTCTGTCTTCTGACAGGCTCAACTTCAAGTCTTAAAAGCTTTTTTGTCTGTTTTGGTTTGCAGTATCTGAAAAGAAGCTTCTCCAGCATAAAGCAGGGCCAAGCCTGTCCCAGAGCAAGCACAATTCCTGGAGTGAAAGCCTCTCTTCAGCTATTAGGTTCATACCTGGCCGAAACACAAAGGAAATGTCATGCAAATCAGAGGTAAATTTTGCTCTTTATCTTTTCTGGGTCTGTCACTGGTCTGCCTTTTATATAGCTCTGGAGAGTTTTTCTGGATCTGGGAGGCTTCTGAGTGTGTCTGTTGGTTGACATGTTCCATTGTAAACTAGACACCTATTGCAGTTGAGGTTCCTTTTCTAGGCTGCTAGGAATAATCACAAAGAAATAGTGACCCAAAGAACTTCTCTTGGCAGCCTGTTCATATAGACTAATAATGCACCCTGTTTGCATAGGGCCTAATTATGGCACTTGAAAAGAAAAACCTAAGCAGCCTGGATATGTTTGTGCTTCCAGGGCTCTACTTGGGGTGGAGCAAGGTGAGGAGATGCCAGCTTTGCTGTTTATGTTGACTTGCATCACCTAAACCTTGTAAACCTTGTCCTTCAGCCTCTGAATTAGTAGAAAGGCTCAGGTATTATCGTAACACTATCCTTACATTTTCTACTCAATATGAAGTATTAAAGGTCCAAATTTTAGTTTAGCCCCTAGAGATAAGGAAACAAATCTTGGTATATAATCCAGAGCTGCGTTTAGAGGGTCTGCATAATTCCTGCTCTCAGCAATGAAGATGTGAACCATCTTTTCCATGCGTTAGCTCCTCTTTTGCTGAAAGAGAGGGCCATTTCTATCTTTTTGCTGAGCATTTGTCCAAAATAGAAATAAAAAGCACTAGATAGATGTTACTTTTCAAGTGTACTAGGGGTAGAGTAACTAGCTATAGGGTAGGGCAGAAGTGCATTGACAGAATATTCAGAGCTTTAAAACAAGCTGGTGTTACTGTGGTGCTCAATGTATTAAGGTCTTTTTTCTCCTCCTGAGGAGACAATGAGTCTGTTATTAGCATCACTTTAGCGAGCCTTAACCCTCTAGCTCAAGCCAGTGAGATTGCAGCTTTATGCCTGGTGATGCCTTGTTCACTTCCAGGTGTGTTGACCAGGAAGACTGTGAGACTCAGCTAATTTGTCTGATAGTATCTTACTCACCTGCAAGGTTTTTTCAGCGTGCCAGAGAATCCTTCTCAGTCCTTAAAATCACTCTGCTGCTTACAGAGTGAATAAGCTCTTCCCAGGTACATATGTATACTGTGATGTCATACTACAAAAGTGTCGGCTATTTGCCCTGGGGTCTGTTTAATTATTTTTTTTTAATTAATTTTGATTATTACAGCTGATTACACCTCAGTGAGCAATGTAATTGATATTTGTAAATGTATCCCAAGGAACATTTTGTACAACATGCTTTTTGCTGTTGAAGGTTAAAGACTCCGTTATTGGTTTTTCCCTAAATATGCCCACATCATTAGTTCCTCCAGTGAAAAGGTTGCCATCTGGAAAAGGCAGCACAGAGACATTATTCAGGCACAAGTGCATGAAATTGGTGTTTCTACATCTTCTGTCTCTCTTCTGCAAGGAAGCTGCTTGTAATTAAAGGAGCTGGGTTTGGAAGAAACATTACTCACTTGGTGTTATTCCTTATCATGTCAAGTAGTGACAGCTCCATAGCTCTGATAAATTGTTCTTCTCAATGAGATACGAAGCTACAGTTCCAAATGTTCTTCTCCGCTCTCCCTCTCCCCCTTTCTCCCTCCAGCCTCTTTTTCAGAGTTCGATGCACTTTTTAGAGAGGTGAAATCTAAGAGGAAGAAAATTTAGTTGCCTCTCAACAGCCCTCTTCCTAAATACACTTACTTACATTTAAAAAGTCACATTAAAAGTAAATGGTATTTGTATTTCTAACTCATATTTTTGACGACTTTGGTAATCACTTTAAAAAGTGCTGTAATGTAATTTTGTATCACTTTCTGTGTCAGGTGATTGTGTTCACTACTGGCTTCTGTCTTCACTACTGCCAGTTATGGACTTATATCCTACAGCAACAGGCACCTGGTTGAAACATGCAGATTATAGGGAAAAAATAACAGTATAAACTACATAGTGAGGAACAAAGAATTTAAATCCCATAATGAAATAAAAATATTTGCTCCTAACTGAGCAAAGTTTACTGATAGAAGTGCAGAAATTCACCCAGGATTTCAGAGGTGTGCCCAGTAGAAAGAAGAAATGAGTTATTTACTGGGTTATTAACTTGATTCCTTCATCAACTGAAAAATAAGCAAAGATGTTGAAGCAGTAGTAGTATTTGCTGCAGATTAAAACAAACAGAAAACAAGAAGCAAAACTCTCCTCTTGAATTTTTCTCTGTGGTTATTTACAAGATAGGAAGAGTGCTTTTGAGACCCAATCCTCAATCTGGAAAAAACAGCAAAATTCAAACTATTCACTTCAGCAAAGGATCAGGCCCCATGTTCCGCTGTACTTTTGCTCATGTTCTGCATCATCAGCAAAGCCAATTTCCTGCTATTTGCTGGCAAGTATGAGAATTAGCCACCAAATGCAGCTGTGTTTTCTGCATATTTCTGAATCCACTGTGCTATCTCATGCTTTGCTTGTGTCTTTGTCTGGGAGGTGTAATCATTTAGAAAAGGGAGTGTAATTACATTTCTGGTAGTAGAATGGCAGTGATCTGCTCTGGTAATTGCTGTTTTCTACTTTCTTGGAAGTCTGAGTAATCATGCAGGAGCACGAGGAGCACTGTACAAAGTTGGATTTTTTGATGCATACAGGTGACAGGCTTGGGTAAATTTGCCAGCAGGAAGGTCTGTAAGACTGAATACAGTGCCAAAGGTTTCCAGATCACTGACTTTCCTGTTTCAAAGTGAGCCTTTGATCTCTTGCTCTGTCTCCTCCTTTCTCTCTCCTCCACCCTCCTCCCCCACCATTTTTGCTGTCAAAATCTAGTATATGTGTTTAATTTTTAGATTAACAATGACTGTGACTGTTTTTGATACTGTAAAAAAGCTACAAGAGCAGCAAAGGACCACTGTAACAACTGTATTTCAGTCAGCTGTAAATGAGTCAACAGCTTCTCCCTGCCCTGTCCTGAGGTTCTTTGGGATGAGTGCCTGAGCAAGGTTACAAGCACCATACTTCTACCTGCTGTAAGACACACTGCCTCAGAGCTGTAGATAGAGCTGTTACTCCTTACAAGAAATGCAGAGCCTCCTCAGTTTTACAGGAGGCCTGATCATGCCTGTCCTCTACTGTTTTTGTTGATTAATTGCATTCCTCTATGCCAAAGGCCCATATAACTTGAAATAGAAAAGGTCTTTTTAATCCCATTCTTCAGAATGAAGAGGTTAAGGGACCTGCTAACTTGTAATTGCAAAGCCAGGAACTTTACTTAAATCTTTTACTTGCCAATCACTCAGTTGCTCTTTTATCAGCTTTTCAAGTTAACTAAGTTAAAACAAGCAAACATTTAATGATATTTCTTTGAAAAGAGCATCATTTGTGTAACATGTTTATCTTCATAATAGAAGGATAATTAACATCACTAATTATCTAATTAAGTTCATTAACTATCCACCAACAGTGCACCGTGAAGTTGACATTATGTTCTTCTGTCAACAAATGCTTTGATTTCTTAGGAAGTAATTAAAATGTAAATTAGCATGTCATTAAATGCACAAGGGAACTTTGGAATCAAATATTCATTTCAAAACTGCTCATAGCACACATTTTTTTTACTTCAATGAAAGCAGGCACTTTACTATTAATGATGTATATTAAACAATTTCCATTATAATATTATTGTCTTGTTTAATAACTGGCTCAAAGCTAAATTACAGCATGCTGTAGCAAGCTGAGAAAAGTTTCTTTAACTTTGAACAAAGAAATTTTCATGTCCTCTTACACGCATATCTGACACACTGCTCATTTATCATTTTCAGATTGTTTACAAGATCATAAAGAAATAATTCAACAGGTCAGTGTTAGATAAGAATTGCACGAAAACATAAAATATAGAGCTATTTCATATTATGTGATACAAATCACTGAACTTTCTGAAACATATGGGAATCATTTCCCCATTCACTGAAGATAACTGTTTAGCTGAGAATTGGAATATAAGTGTTGTATGATGAATACAAGTCTTTGGGCAGACTCAGATTCACAGGCCCTTCTGTCTGTCTCCTAAAAATTCTTTAGAGGTTGCTGCAGGAGAGGGTGTGTGATAGCACAGTGCACAGTAGAAAACCTATCCTGGCAAAATTGTTTCTTTCTTGATTTATATCAGTTTCATCTTAAAACCTGAAACACAAGAGATACTCCTTACAAATTTTTTGTAGCTCTTCAGAGGGACTTTTCCGGTGTTTTTAAACTCGGTGATCTTCTGTGGGAGTGAAGTCCCTTCACTGAATTACACGTTGTATGAAAATGTTGCCTGTTACTTCTCCTGCATATTGTTTTAAAATATACTTTTGCCTTTTAACCTAGAGATTGTCTGGGTCAGGCTTAAGCTTGGATATAGGATTTCAGCAAGTGGAATTTAATGTTTAAAGCTATTGGCACCAAAGTCTCATCTTGCAAGAGCTGCTGGTTGAGGAGTTTTATTTTCACGTAACAGAGTTGATGCCAAATGAGTTGAATGGTGTTAATGTGGATGAAAGAGGAGTTTTATTTGGCTGCAGAAAAACCCTAGAAAGGAGTGCTAGCCACTGAAACAGATTATTCTTTTCTTTGCTGAATACATAGACAAATAATTTTTCACATTTCTTGGTTCAAATATGTCTGTTTTCTTCCAATTTCTTGATTCAACATTTTGTTTATAATAATTTCAGAAAGAAATGGTTTGAATTCAAAAGACTGAAGTGTCAATTTAAACTGAAAAGTAAAGAACAGAAAATCAAGGGAGGTCCTAGAAATCTCAGAGATTGACTTAAATGTTTCTTCTAAGCCAGGGTATAGGTTGCCAACTCTGCTGAAGTCTGTGACCATTCATTTCTTGTTGCTCTCATCTTTGCTAGTGAAATTCAAGTTTGCTTGTGTCTATCTGTGTTATATTTATGCTTCCTGCTGCAGCGCAGCTTGAACTACATGCACTAAAAAACTCCAGAAGTAGTCTTGTCACCTTTAAGTAGTTTTAGGAAAACTGTTATTTTACGGCTCAGGAGAGAGAAGTTTCTTTTTTTCTGTACTCTGACCTATAAGCATATACTGATGTTTGCAGAATTCTTTCATCAGCTGAAGGACTAGAAGGACACATTTTTCTTAAATAAAAGCCATGATTCAAATGTAATCAGGAAATGCCAGTGCATGAGACTGTTGGACAGATGCATTTAGATAACAGTGTGTAATAAAGCCCTAAGTTATATACACCTGTAAGACTTCCCCATTTTAAATAGAAATAGGAAAACAGTGAGTAAGAACAAGTGGAGGCAAGAAGAGACTCCACTGCTATTCGCCATAATGCCAAAGTCTGACCTTCACCTTTCACTTCAGAGGTAAAAGCTAATGCCTCTGCTGTAACAGGATGGAAACTGAGTCCTCAAGAAGCTGAATGAATTATCCCAAAGTCGTAGAAGCCATTCTCAGAGATAGGATTAAAGGACAAACATGCCTTGACTCTCACTGTGCTTTTTTGCTATTAGGAGGCAAGTTATCTGTTCTCCCAGGAAATAATCTGTTCTGTAGTATTGTCTGTTGAAGGGCTGAGTGTATGCACACACACATATGGTTGCTGTAGAAGTAGACTGGCTTCTGTACTGCCTGGGCTTAGCTGATAAATACAGTGTGGAAGTCTCATCACATGTACGGACCCCACTTTAGGTTTACCTTTTGAAACCCACCCCTGTGTGTGGGTACATTTATGATACACTGAAATATGGAGGATTTTCTCATTAGGTCTGCTATTCCCCAACCAACTGGCAATGCCAGGAATCCATCCATGATCCTTAGGAGCAGTTGGCACACTGCATTAGCCTCCTAGCGGGCTGAGGCACGAAGCTTCCATGCAACACTTAACTGCTGGAAATCAGTCTGTTGAAAAGCTAAATGAATTTTGGCAAAGCAGATATAAAATCCACATGGCAATAACAATTTTGTGATTCAAAAGAGCCTGCAAACAACCCTCAGTGTGAAGAGTGTATGTGAAGGACTAGGATAAACCGCTCTTTAATCTGCTAAGGAAAACATTATCTGCCTTAGCTTAATGATTGTTAGCTGGGGAATAATGGAACAATTTTTCCTCTTATGAAATGAACCTACTTGCTGCCTAGTGCATAGTCACTTACTTGAAAAGTAATCTAGTCTCAAGATGGGTGGCTTATTGTTTGCACAGGGTAGCAGTGTACCTGGTCACTCTGTCAGATTTAGTAGCAGGAGCAGATTTGGAGATGTTATGCACTTTGTCTCTATCTAAATAGAACTGGGCTGGTGCATTGGAGACTTCACCCAGCTCTAGTAGTTTACTGTAGCACTCAGATGCTTCTCTGTAAAGCTGCCATGGTAGCTGTAATCCTGTCCTCTGTAGTGAGCCTGATGAGGAAGGGATTGATTGATTCAGCAAGAAAGGACCAGAAGTATTGAGCTTTATTGCACATTCTGGCTAGATGTGTGGAAAAAGAAGCATGAGAACTGCCGTGATACAAGTAGATAGTTTTCATATCTCCAAAGAGTTTAGGCTCAAAACTTTACGGGCAACCTGGCCCTGTGCTTGTGCAAGTCATAGCAGTTCAGGAATATTCTATAAAAAGTTATTGGCTCTAGATGATGCCTGCAAAAATAATTTGCTTTTGTGAGAAACTCTCTCCTTCCTGACTAGGTCACGTCCTCATCCACACGAGTCACATGTGGTCCAGCAGACAGAGGTGGCGTATGGGGCTGCTGAGAAGAGCAATGCTGCCCCACAAGTGGATGCCATTTAATGTTGAGCTGCTAGAAAATAGATACTTAAGAAAAACTGAACAATTTGCTCTTTATAAAATGGAGTTTCCTTAGTGTTCTGTTTCATCTGCTTTTCTGTTCGATTCAAGATGTGGAGTGTATCACATTGGTATAATGTAATTTTTCTCATTCTAATGATGCTAATTTCCTGTTTTCTTCTTTTGGAGTGATCATCCATAGAGATTTTAAGTATTTTTGATTGTCACTTCTGAAGTTCAAGTGCTGCATGTATATTATCTGTGAGTTGATATCTTTAATGTTTGGGTTAAAGGCAAGGCTGCCCCCCTTCACATACAGACAACCTGTATATAAAAGCTGTGAAATGCATGCCTAAGCACATCCCTAAACACAGTGATTTCTTGAATCAGTCATCAGATCTGTTTCTGCCATGCACGAACTCTTTGCCACTGTCACACATGCTATTTACATGCAGTTTCTGGCATCCCTAAGAGCTCACTATCTGCTGTTCCGTTTTTCAATCCCATGAAACAATTTTCAAAAACCTAGTGGTTGTTTGAATAGCCATAATTAGATTAAAAAAACCTTCCTTGTAGAATTGTGAAAGCCCAAGTTAGAGGAATAAAGTACATGGACTCTTCCTGAAATATGAGATCTAATAGCTGCTACATCAGCTATATTGGAGTACTATCTGCCACTGGGAACATAAGAGTAGAAGGGATTTCCAAACTGGTTCATCAAATGGCTTCCCCCTCCCATGCTCTCATGCTCTCACCATATGCATTCTCTTTGTGGGCTTATCAGGCTGTTTCAAATTAATTCAGGTTGGGTTTGCCCCATCATCATCCCCCCTTTCCCTGCAAGCACATCCTAATGGCAGGAGGTTGCGGGCCCTCCATCCCTGGAGGTGTTCAAGAGCAGTCTGGATGAGGCTCTGAGTATCCTATTCTAGTGGAGGATGGCCCTGCCCATAGCAGAGGGGTTGGAACTGGGTGATCTTTAAGGTCCTGTCCAACCCAAACAATTCTATGACACTGTGATGTTCCAGAAACTCAGTTCTTAGATTCTGTGCTGTTCTAGAAACTCACTTCTTAGTTTCCCCATCTGTAAACTAAAGACTTTGACTCCTTTCATAAAAATCTCTGAGATGTACTGGTAAAAAGTACTGCACAAGAGTTATAGCTGTGATGCTACATTAATGCTCTTACTATGTATGTTTATATACTTACAATATTGATTTTGCTCTGAAGAGCTAAAGTAGTAGACTATTATCACTAATTCTAGCCCTTACCAAAAGATGACTTAAAACACATGCTTCAAAACAAGTATGTGGATATTGTCACTATCATCCATGGGATAATTTGCTTGGCACAGTGAGGGATTTTAACATTTGGGCTTTCTTTGTGTCTCTTACAAGTCCAAAATTAATTTCTCTTGATGTTTATTTTCATTTTTTAAGAGTTTTGGCACATACTTTTGTGTGCATGTGTATTCTGTAATGCAACACATACAAAGAAGGCCTGCAAGTGCAGAGCCCCAGTGACATAATGTTTCTTTAGGAAAGAACTGTGGTATATGTGGTGCCTGTATCATGCAATATGAGTTTATTATGGCAAGCCTGAATATTTATGATGTGCAGGAGTGTTAAGTGATCTCTATATATTTTAAAAAATCAGACATAAAGCATTCCAAAGCTCAGTAGAGTTTTGTTAACTTATAAGTCACACCTCAATCTTTTTTTCTTTTCAACTGTTTCTCATTACAAACAGTCTCTCAATTGCTTTACTTGAAAGAAATTACAGAAAATTCACACTCTGGATTTCCTCAGTGCTAATCATTTTCTCTCCTATTTGAAGACTCCATGCAGCAAGAGACGAAACAGTTTTTGAGTCTGTGATTTGTTTTGGTTTTTTAATAGGAAAATAACTTGTGAATTCCATCACCTTTTCAAGCTCTAAATATTGGCTGGGGAATACGTGGCAGCAAAATGATCTGATTCTACTTAAAATGTGATTGCCTAAGGCTGCAAAGCAGAGAAATCTGTATAAAAAAGACTTAAAGCACGGTTTCCTACTCAGATTTTTAGGAAAGGGTTGATCAGTAAGGCCTTTTAGTATGCCCTTCCCAAAAATGTGCATTATCATTCTTACATTTACACCTGCTTTTCTGCATATGAAACTCAAACCTTATGTTATACTACATTAACAATTATCAAAGCTGGCATGTTCTTGTTTAAGATAGATTTTACTGTGGCACTATTGTATTTAATCTACTCCACGAAGAGTTGCTCTTTTAAAGGATAAGCACCTACAATTTTTAATGGAATCTGTTTATTTGTTAGAAACTTCTTTGCATTAAGTTGTTCATTAGGCATTACAGTGTAATTGTTTTGACTGAACACTTACTAAATAATAGGCTGGTCTATATTCTCCATGTTTGTTGGTTATCTTTTTCAGGTTTTGTTTTTGTGTGTTGGTTTGGCTTGTGTGGGTCTTTTTTTTTTTCTTCCAATTACAGTCATCTCCAATTTTGTTAACTGTTCATTTCACTTTACAACCAGATGGTTTTCCGGTGGGATCGATGGGGACATGTTCATCTGGTTGAAGCTGGCTAGATATAGCTCATTTGGAAGCCAAAGTGGTTAGTCTTCAGTTGACCAGATGTGGCTAGCAGAATTTTTCCTTCTTAGGACCCTTCTTATGTTTCAAGGGCTAGGAGTTGGGTCAGTGAGAATCTTTGCAATGTGGGCTTTGACCTTAGGGGTCTTTCTGATGACCATGAGCGAAATACAGACTATGAGCAACTTTGAAACAGCTGCCAGTAGAGCACTGACTTGGCTTGAATAGCCTGTGAATATCTAAAATGGAGGAATTGGTTTTCTACTCTGAATGGTTTTGCCCCAAGTTCACAGAGCCGAGATCTCAGCTCTTCTCCTATACCAAGACTGGTTTAACAACGCAGAGATGCTGTTGCTTTCTAGGTCAGCCTTTATGGGAGTTTTATATGAATTATGGAATAGTTTTGTGAGGCCACAACTGTGATTACAGGTTTAATGATGCTTTAAACAAACAAAAATATAATGACTTCCATCAGTGTAAAACAGGAGCTTCCTGCAGGGAAACACCAATAAATGTGATTTCGCGGCAGGGTTACAGACCTGGCTGGCAGCCAGCAGTAATCGGCACAACACCCAGACCTTGTATGTTAACTTAATTAGAGCCCAGTGCAAGCAGCAGCCAGACAGTTTGCTGTGAGGGATCACTGCCAGCGTGGCACAGAGTCCCTGCATTTAAAAGTTACCTACCTGATCCATGGCTTTAGGTCGTAAGAGGCTGGGACTTTCACAGCAAGTTTAGCCTTGTACTGTGACTCACAACAATCTCACATTTGTCAGGGAAGTTCAGCTGGATGTGACAGCCTTCATATGGCACTGGGGGCACTCACTTCTCCTGTATAATCTCACTATAGATCCTTAACCTCAGTTGGGGTCTCTACAAGAGATAATTGTCATTTACGCCATTTGCAGTACCAATTCAGCTCCAAAAAGAGGAGTCTTAAATTGTATTTGGTGTTTTCTTTCTGTTTCTGAGAAAGTTCTGAGTAGTCCCACTAATGACCCCTGTTAAGATCATGTCTATGTTTATATTCCTGGTGTAAGTGTGCAACTCGCTCTCAGGTGATTGACTGATCACTACCCTGCCTGTGGAGCCATCAGACTTGCAGACACAGCCATATTCCCTAATTGTTCTTGTAAAAGACAGAGCAACTAATGCCTGCTTCTGCCCCTCACGGTATTTACACCTGCAGCACCTTGGTATGATGTGTTCTGATGTTTCTTCTAGGGATTTGTGTCATGTATGGAACGGTACCGAAGAGTTGGGCAGGAGCTGTATGCTTCTCTGTACAAGGACCATGTACAGGTAAAGGACAGGAATATTGGGCAACAGCTTTCTGTTGTTGAATGGTTACTCTTGGACCACCCTGAGAAACTGAGCATTTTAGAAGTGAGATGAATATTGTGCCTAAAGAATTGCTAAGAGTTGATGAGTCAACGCTCCTTTCCTGACATTACGGCTGAAGTGTGATACAGCATCACTCAGCAATCGGATTCCCCACTTTATTTTCAGGAACCTTTTTTTCCTTTGTTTAAATGAATTATTCCACTCTTCTAATGGCAGAAATGAAAGTGAGGACTTTGACCTTTTCTTTTTTCCCTTAGTAGCCAGTAAAACTTTTTAAATAGATCTCAAGCTCATAGTAAAACATCACAGATATGTTTCTTTTTCAAGTTTGGCCATTAGAGACCAACAAACTTTTGCCCCTTTGAAATTCTCACCTCTTCTCTCTCTTAAATTGATATTTTAGTGGTCTCCAACTCCTTGCACACAACACCTAAGTAGAAATAATTAAATTTATGCCTTGCTCAGAGGGAGCATAGTACACTTACAACTGAGACATTCAAACTGTTTTCAGTGAACACAGTTGTTGCCGTTTGTCACACACATTTGCCAGAAAAAAATTGAGTGAATGAAAAACCTCTGTGATGCGGTTCTCCTGGCACACTGCTTTTGAGTTGGAAATTTAATTAAAGCAGCCATTTTCAAGTTTATGACATGCTTATATTTGTCACTGTATCATCTAGTCAGTCTATCGCTAGTTTATCACTAGTAACATCTCCTGCAGCACACTTTCAGTGGTCAGTTGGGCTGGTGTTTGCTAGGTCTGCAGCACTCCCTCTGCAGCGGTCCCATCTGGTGGGTTGGGTAGATCCCTCTGAATCACTGGGGTGGTGCCACTGGTGGCTGAGAGGAGGGAAGTGTCCAAAAGCTGGCACACAGCGGTTCTGTCCCACAGATGCAGCAGTGTGCTTACGGCAAAGCAGCCAAGGACTGGATGATACTTGAGGAGCAACTTTTCTACAGAAGGAGCCCGTGGAGAGATGCTTCGCAATCGTTAGAGCCACGATGGATTGTTGATTGTTACGAGGGGCCTTCACGAATGAGGAGGAGGGTTCAACATGTGAACACCCAAGTGGCAACGATGCGAACGAAGAGTGAGGTAGAAAGCTTTTGCAGGAAGTGCACGATTTCTCTAACAGTTGCTGGTGACTTTATAGAATTAGAGAAACATTAAGGTTGGAAAAGACCTTGAAAAGCACAGAGTCCAACCTTTGACAAATGTGTGCATCTCTTTCTTCTGGTTCTCATCCCCTGACTCCTCAATATGCTGTTCCATGTATAGAGAACCCACTGAAGGGATCTGGTTTTGGGGGGTAAGAAAGCCTGCGATGTATTTGACAGCAGCAGAATGATTTTTCCTCTTTTCTTGTATAAAATCTCCCCAGACAGGTGACAGTATGACCTGTCCATACTTTTCTTCTAGTAGCATCTCAAGGATGTAGTGCTTCCCAATGTATGCAGCAGAGTTCAGTTAGAAGGCTGCATTGTCCTGTTGGTCATATGCTTACTAGTGCTGCTAAAAGTGGTGAATGGCCAAAAGGGGAAATAGGGTGGTTTAAATTAAGATTGAACTGTGTATGTGGGGTATTTACTACTGTTTGTTTCTCTAATGTCAAAGTGCCAAATCCTATCCATGAAAGGCTGAAGCACTTTAATATAAAGTTCCCATGTCTAAGGCATTTTCAGCTTTCATGTACTGCTTGGATTCTGGCAGTTTTCTGTTTACTGAGTAGTATGATTTTTTTTCCTATAACTGGCCTCATACACAGTCTTCTTTGAAAAGATAATAATTCTTTTCCTTAATTGTTGACATTTGTTCTTTTGGGTTCCTTTCCAATGATGTTTATTTTTTCCTTTCCAATGAGTTTATTTGAATTCCCAAGGCATTTATTTGCAACATAGTTCTAAATCTGTGTTTTTCTCTGCCAACAAGGTTCTGGGTTATGTTTACCTGTCTGCATGTTCCACTCTAGTCACACCTAGTCTCTTTTCAGGTTCTCCTAGCAAACAGAAAGGAAGCAACTTCCCCTGCTGAAGTGAATCCAGGTAACATTTTAGGGCTACATTGCATCATCAAGACAGTGGACATAAACAGTCAAAAATAATTGTAATTACGGTATGGATTTCTAGGTCACAATTTAGTCCAGTAAAAAAAAAAAAAAATCTTACTGTCAGTGCTCTGGGCTAAAATGTAACTGTAACATCTGTGACAAAACTGATGCAAAGTTCATAGGTGATACATCAACTCTCTTCAGAATTTGCTGCTCTCTTGTTGCCACCTGAAAGGTCTAAAGCAAAAAAGCTATTTTGAAGTGTAAGCTTTGGGCACTTTCAGGCACCTGGAAAGCTCCCAATTGCTTAAACTTGGAAGAAGTGCTGTTGGAAACATGCAGTATTGTATACTTTTTACTGTGATAGGGCCTAACAAACACATGAGTGGAGCTCATTGTTTTAGACTCCAAACAAGATGGAAGCACTATGTAGTTTCTGCATGAAGTGGTTACAGTCAGCCCCAATAAGAAGGCTGATTGTGCCTTTTCTATCTGCGTGCATTGCATAAGTTCCCAAAACTTGGGACACAGCTTGGGCAAGGTATAAGTGGGTTGTCTCTCTTTGGGTTTTCTTAAGATCCTGCTCGGCCCATGTTCCCAGAAGACTACCATTTTAAATTTTTCCTAATTTCTTAATCTTCTGTGATTATAGGGATTTAGTTTGAATTATGACTGACTGCATGTATCTGTCTCTGGCTCCCTGAAATAAGCATCTCTCTTCAGCAGTCACAGATTTTAATTCTCTTGCCTGTTTTTTGCAGATAAAATAATGCTGTTTCCCAAGGTAGAATAGATTGAGTGGAAGTCTAAATTGCAAATGTTTTGGTGTCATCCAGCTGCCACTAAAACCGCAATCTCTTTTATACTGATATAGGAGAGCTGATGTTAAATGGAGCAGAGAGGGAGATGGATCAGAAGGGATTGGATTGTAACCAGCTAACATTCTTCCCAGCTCTACATGAAAGTTTCCATTCAGAAGACTTCCTGGAACTGTGTGTGGAGAGACAAATTATATTGCAGGTGTTTGCAGAGAGTGAAAAGGTAGGAAAGATGAACTAGAAAATTGTCTCTGGGGACATGGCATTTTAGAGGGTGAATTGGATATGGAGGCCCATCTCTGCCTTTCAGTTTGGGGCTCAGGTGGATACAGGCTACAGTAGAGAATATTACTCTCTGTCTCCTTAGAGCAACAGTTTTGCAGCCTCTGCATAAACTCCTGTACAGACTTTTCTTGAAGAGCAATTAACGTTAATTCCTTGAAGTAAGAGAAAAAAATTTGAGCGTAGCAACCAAGATATTCTCTTGTGAGACAGTATTGTCTCAATTTGCCTAAGACATGGCAAATTATGGGACTCTGAGAATTCCTGTGCTGCTCTACAACCTTTACTCATGCTCAGAGCAGTGCCTACCTCAAATTTATTTATAACCCCTGGAAGAGTGTGCCAGTTTTGTATAGGTTGCTAGTTCAGTGGTGTTTACATGTCTTCCTGAAGAATACCAGAACACGTTTTCTTCTTCCCTTCACATGACTTTCTTTCTGTCTCCCCCACGAGTGCTGGACAGATTAATCCCTCTAAAGTCACAGAAACTTTCTATGCTTCCTCTTCGATGCTTCCATCATGTGTTATCTAGTCAAAACATTTCTGTTCCTTCTTTGCTCTTGTACTGGACTGGATGCCCTTCATCAAGGTTTCTTCCCAATATAAGGAAGAGGCAGGTTCACGAACACTGGGGGAGGAGATGAGTTGTGGAGTAAGTAAGGGTGACTCTTAGGAAGATGGTAACTTTGATGTTGTCAATTTAATTGAGACAACATCAATTAAATTGGCAACCTGGCCTCACTCCCTGATCTTTTGCAGTGTACCTGCTTTTTTCAGTGGCATCATTCCCCCAGTGGCCCAGGAGTTAGCATCCCATAGTGGAAGCCAAATACTTGTTGTATTTAAACTCAGTCATCACAGTGCTGTGAAAGTTGTACATAGATACAGAAATAGCTGTTTTATTTTAATATCTCAATGCCATCACCAGATTCTCTTGATGCTTTGCCAGTGGCTGGGGGTCACACTCGTGCTCTCTAACATGACTTCCTTAAAGCTCTTGGTGCAGTCTGTTTCTGTAACAGAATTCATTTCTCTGCCCCTCCTCCTTTTGCCCCTTCCTCCCCATACCTCTCCCCAGCAGAAGGAGACAGGCATGAAAATGCAAGGCATGATTTCTATGCACTGATCTCATTTTGAGCCTTCAGGCTGTCTGTCTCTTCTCCATGTAACTCTGCAGGAAGCCATCAGAAATGCCAGGCATGTTTTTTTCCAGCAGCAGTCACTGCTTCGCCGAGCTGACAGAAGTATTAACAAAAGCAGTGGGGGGTGACATTAGCTGTCCTGTGCTCACTTAGTGCACCGTGGCCCTGCCTTGTCACTGGCTGCCTCCTGAGCTGTTTGCACTTTAAGCAGGCAACTGGAGCCATCTTATCTCCTGCACTGCACAGAAAAGTCATTGAGAGTGTGTGTGTGTGTCAGTGTGTGCCTGAGTGTGTGTGAGTTTGAGTGAACGTGTTCCCTTGTACATCTGAATGAACAGAGCAATCAAGAGATGAAGGGCTTTGGGCAATACCTTAGAAGGTAATTATTCAATTATTTTATGTCATGTTTGCTTCATTGATTAATGATTCTAGTAGCTTGTGAACTGGGTTTTGATCTGTTTTGACAGAAAATGAAAGTTTTTATTTAATTTATGATAATTTCAAGCTGCTTGATGTTTCAGTGGAAGACTGAAAGTACAAGACTTGCGGGTACAGCACTGTCCTGGTGCAGATTCTGTAGTACAACTCTGTCAGATCTTTATTACTCATCAGTAATAATATAAGTCACATTCCCCAAATGAAAAAAAATTACTCAGCTCAAGGGCTCTTGTATTTCAAATAATGCAGATCTATTTAATAATAATATAAATTTGAAGAAATAATATATAATTGAAGAAAGAGATTGACACTATTGACTGTTTCTGGTTGGATAGTACAGAATACTTGGGCTTAGAGTTTAAGGTTTGTGAGAGGTATGTGCTCTTTCCCTGCCAAAGTCTGCTAATGTGCCCTGGTCCTGCCTTAGGCAGAATAGCAGACCATTGTGCCAGACCATGTTAGTGATATGAGCAGGCCTCCTCCACGATCCATGTGCCTCCTATAACCACACACACAATCTCTGGGTTTGATGAGGTGGATTTCTTAGAAGTCTGGATTTCAACTTTGTGTCTGTGGAGCTGCTTTATGCAACTGCCTGATGTTTCAATATTCAGTTACCTTCCTTTTGGGAAGAAGCAATCTTTTTTCTATTTAATTACTTCAGGAAACCATGTGGTTTGCTAATGTGAGAAGAATTCCCCAGTATTCTCAGTGCAAGCATACATGTCTCTAACCACGTAATGGCAGGCACTCCAGTTCAGAGTTGTGTGGTTGGCATATCCCTGCAGAGACAGGCATTCCTGTGGGAGAGGTGATGGAAAAATGCTACCTTCCTCTTAGAAATCATTTAGAGGGGAAAGAGATTGAAGAGATTTTCATGAAAAATTACCCACAGAAATCTCTCAGGGCTGGTTTTTTCCCCCTAAACCCAAAATGAAGAAAACAACCTTCTGTGCCCACTAAGTGATTTCAAAATGAACCGCCCCATTCGCTGGTAAAATAATTGCTTTTCAGTAAAGTATTTAAATGTGGAAACAAGATTTTATTTCATTTACTTATGAATTTAATATTTATGTTATCCTGACATCAAAGACTAAAAGCTTGTGAAACATTGCAGGTCTGTTTCAGCTGACCTGAGCTAGACCATGTGTAGTTTGGGATGGCAAGGAAGGTTGTAGATTTGATTCCAGAAATAGTGAGGTTAGGAACAAAGGCAAAGAGCAAAGGAGAACCATACTTACTCTACATATTATCATGTAGACTTTAGCTGATCTAGTAAAACCAATGCCATTTCTGGGTCAATTTTGCACGCCCCAAAAAATAATACAGCTCCCTAGTTCTTACAAAGTTTGGTAGAGATAAGATCATTGCAATCTTAAGAGAAAAACAGACTTTGTGATACTTCTCATACTTGTCAGTCTGTTCTCTTAAGAACATTGCATTACATTTCTGAACCAGGAATTTTCTGTTATGTAAATACCTCTCTAATCCCTTTGTATGTAGCCCTCTGGTCCTTGCAGCTTCAGATGGACTTAGCTTGCAAAAGTTACACTCATTTCTGGATTCCCTGCAATTCAAGATTGTGCTAATTTACAGGGGGAGCTCAGCAGTGAGCAGTTTTCGTAGTATGTAAGGTAGTATTAGTGTTTTAAGATTTTGGGAGCAAGACTTTTGAGGCTGGGCTAATAGATGATTAGCTACTGCCTCCTTCCCTGGGAACAGAGGAGGTACTGGTTGAAAGTTCTGGTTGAAACTGGGCACAACACTGAGGTGACCTTGATCCTCCCAGTTGACTGTACTAACCAGTGGACTTTGCTTTTGGACCTGAGTATATATAGAATATTTTATGAGCAGACAAAAATAAGGAACTCCTTGCTTCTAAATGTAAGGGAAATTCTTTGCAATGAACTATTGCTTGATTTAAGATCAGAACTTTTAAATTTCTTGCAGGCCATACCATTTTCTGGTCCCTATATTGGTTTGTTTACTTTCTGCAGCATCTCTCAGCCATAGAAAATGTTCTAGAAAAAAGGCTTTCTTTTCTTTATCAAAACTGGTCAGTTCCCCAGAAAAATTTCTATGAACTGGCATAGATGATAAACAAAATACTTTGTTGAAAGATTCCTCATGTTTTTAAATTGTGTTTTAGAAATTCCTCTATTTTGAGGGCCAAGTTGGTTTACTTGGAAGTAAAAACTAGAAACTGAGTCTTAAGACGTCAAGGGAAATTTTAAAAAATATTCTAGAATGTTTATCTAAATCTTTAAGACAATTAGATTGATAGATTCATATGTTCTGATTGGACTTCTGTCAGTCGTACAGTGATTTTGTGGCTTTGTCCCCGTGAACCTGCCAATCAATATGGCAGGTTTTTTGGTACAAACATTGTTCTTCTGCATCACTGGCTCTGGCTCCCTGCTGCCTCTGTCTCCTGTGTTCCCAGCTCCTGGCCTTATTATGCTTGCCTCCATGCTAGGTGACGTTCAAGTGCTCCGTGGCAGTTGTGCAAGGTCATACAGCACTGGAAGGGGTGCTGCTCTTTGGCAAAGCGCACTTTTACATCTGCGAGTGCTTTGTGTTATCCCCTCTGGAGGAAGTCTACTGTACTCGTCACTGCTTGTCCAGGTGAGTCATTCTTTCCTTCCTTCCAGAGATCTGCTTGGTCAACTTCGGTATTGGCACTTGGATACATTGAATTTGCACAGATTTTGAGGGGATTTCAAGCAGAATAATAGCACAGCAAGAAGTTTGCCGTCCTTTCCATTTGTTCAAAAAACTGTTTAACATAACTAACATAGGTGCTTGTTCACAGGCTTTGGAGGTGCCATGAGAACACTCATCTTCAACAGATGGAGGTGGTGGACAGTCTCACATAGATTGCTGGTTTTCGGTTATTTTGTAGTGTTGTTAAAGTTTCTTTCTGAGTAACTCACATCTTTTATTCATGTGGAACACTTAGTACAAGACCCTTTAGCTTCATTGTCTCATAAGTTTTTTGTTTGTTTCTCCAAGACAGAATCGTAATTAATATTTGGCACACTATTGTCTCTGACTCATGATTTATTGAAAGTGATCAATATTGAAAATGAGTTTGTTAGAGCAACCTCTCTGTACATACTGTGTGCTCATGTGCAAAGCCCACTGGGACAGTGAGTAGCTCAGCATTTTTACTCCCTGACTGTCTGCTCTGCATCCGAGTCTTACTAAATCTAATATCAGTCAATCTGGTCAGGTGACTTAAGGATCGATTGGACTCGATCTGATAAAAGCTAAGGTTGTTTTTCTAAGGGATTTTCTGTGGGCTAGGCTGTAGGTAGCAATTCTAATACATATACACAACTAAAATAATAATTGCTTAATTATTAATTCCAAGTAATTGTTGTTTACAGTAGCTGTGTCCATATGATGTTTACCCTCAACTTGGGCTTTCAGGTTCTCCCAACAAGTTTCTTCTTTTGCTGATTCTCAGACTTCAATGTGTGCAAAACATTGCTGTCTGCCTATTTGCATGCACTAAAATAACTCCAAACCTACCCTTAGCCTCCACAGGCTCTTTATTTGGGTAACTAGTAGAAAAACTGCGTTTAGTATTTAGCTTAATTTAGCTTTGTTTTCAGTTTATGTATGCCCCAGTTGATCTTGATATCTCTTGGTATTGTTATTTTTCTTTAGGGGAGGACTTGGACGTTCAAGAGGGCTCTCCAGGTCTTTTTTTGTTTCAAATTAATTTTTTTTATTTATTTTTTTCCTCCAGAATCAGTGATCCATTTATTTTCAACTTATGTCATAAAGATCACGCAGTGGGAGACCAGATGTGTTCCCGTTATTCGTATCATGATATCAAAGAGATTCATCTGATGCGCTTTCTCCTGCAGGTAGGAATTAACATGCTCAGTTACTTGAGGGAAAGCTGCAACAGCAGTAATAAAACCACTTGATCAGTTTTCACTAAGACTGCTGATATTTTTTTACTTGAGTTTCAAAATGCTTTTGGTCCCATCATTGCTTCATTGGCCTTTGCTAAAAGAAACTACTTTCTATACTCACCACAGTGTTTAAACACCCTGACTGGAGTGCTTAGCTTATTAATTGTTGGGCTAACAGTGTTGTTCACACAATGTTTTTGAAAATTAGACTTGAAGTTAGTTTTCTTTATTTTGATGGCAGCTACAAGTAAGCAGCTGACTTCCAGTAATATTCAGCTCCCAAAGACTTCAGCAGTCGTGGCATCAGTGTACTATGGGTTACTAACACACTTATCCTGGGCCTCTTGGAATAACTTTTGAAGTTGTGCATGTGGTTCAATAAAAGAACCATCAGCCAAAACAGAGGATTCTGTGCCTCTAACTGTAATACCCAGGAGCTACTCCTCACCAGGGGCTTTGGTACCCTTTCAGTTTTGTTTCCTTTAGGTGAACCTGTGAGGAGAATCGCAGAAGAGTTGTAACTAGAGCTTCTTGCAACACCAGAGCCTGTACTTGCTTTAGAGGGCTGTGGTACCGTCTAAGGAGTAATTCACAGATTTGACCAAAATATGAAGTTTTGAAGCAGCTGTAGCTAGTTTCTTGTTATTTTGAATCCGGTTTTGGAAGGTTTAGATTCAGCAGGGAATTACAAAATCATTTCGAAAATTCAGAAGCTGGAGAAAATGGGGCTGATAATTGTCTTATGTCATGAAGTATGGTACTCATCCATGAGTCAGCCCTGTTTTATTTTATATTTAATTATGGAGGCAAACTGTGTAATTTTGGTAGGTGACGCTTGCTTCAGGATACAGTATGTTGCAGTGGTCAGGTCCCTCACCAAGCATGTACAGGAATGGTAAGTCATGTTCTGAGTAACTGCATGAAGCTTATTTTCTTAGATCACTGGTGATCAGCCTGAGCAGAACTGTCACCTCTTCTGTTTAGGGGATAGCATCAAAGTTGCCAGCGGAAGACGTCCAACTACTCATATTTTCATCTTTGTGTATGCATGGATTTTTTTAAACATGCAAAATAGAAATATTTGGTGTGACCCAAAGTGAAAAGTGGAGATGAGTAGAAACAGTCTTTGGATGGGCCTGGGGCAAAGGCTGAGCTTGTTGGTTTGAGTTTTGTGGTTTGGGGTTTTTTGTTGTAGTTCCATGGTCTTTTTGTTCAGTTAATGAACTGAAAACTGAGGTGTCTGTATCAGGCTTGTGCTGAGACTCTATGCCACAAACTTCTTTTTAAAAATACTGTGGAAAAAGAGGAAACCTGATTCCTTGTGCTTTCCCTGCAGGACAAGTAGATCACTGTTCATGCAGTGGCTGTGCCTCAGCTGGTCTCCTCTTGTCCATGCACATAGCCCAGCCCAGAGCAAAGCACTGGCCCAATTCTGTAATGGCAGCACTTGAGCAGACCTCGTTTGGAAAGCTGAGCTTCAGAGCAAATGCTGCAAGCTGTTTATTGTCATAGCTGCTCTCATATTACCTTTCTGCTTTATATTTTATTTGTGAATCATGTATGGGCCATCTGCCATCAGAGTGTTTCTCTAGGTTTGTATTGCACCTGCCACATTTGGATTGAAACTCACGTCTGGGTTCCCAGACACTACATGTTATTTATAGTTTTACTTGAATGACTTGGGGGTACAAGGCAGGGAGAAAGGACCTCTCACTAAGTAAATAATAGGATTATATTCAAATGCCCAGCAAAACAATGTGTGGAGACATTCCGGGGAGGGGGAAAAGAGAGTGAAGTTTTCTTTCAACTTTAATTCCTCAAAGTTTTGGTGACAAATTTCATAAACTCCCCTTCCTCCTTTGCTGCTTCTGGTCAAGAGAAATTATTTTGGCAGTTCTGTTGAGCTCTCTCTTAATTTAGAAAACGGTATGGTTGCTCTCTAAAAGAAACTCTTATTTAGAATCCCCTCTTTATGTTATCTTTATCACCTAGCTGGAAGTTAATGCTACTATTGTCTTATTAATGACACTAAGATTTCAAGATTAAAAAGTTTCAGAAGCAGGAAAAGGTGAGTGATGGAACCAGTATCTGGAGTTTGGTTTTGCTTCAAAGAAGTGTTTGACCTCCTAGTCACCCAGTACAATCATTCCTACAGTTGGAGAAATTTAGAATGTTAGATATACTTTGCTTTACTTCTGCACATTTGTTAAAAAAGTCAAGATCTTTTTTTTTAAAGCACTGAAGAATTGGACAGGCTGTGATGGACCCTTTGCAGCACTAGGCTTTGCTCTGCAGCTCCTCACACTGTAAATGATTTACCTTTCCAGGAGATCGCCTTGGAAATATTCTTCAAAAATGGTTACTCCAGATTTCTTGTCTTCCATGACAGTGACCGAAATAAGATATTTAAAAGGTAATGACTAGCTCATAACAACATGGGAATGCTCCTGTTGATGCTCCTGGCATACCACCCCTATTTATCCTGGTATCAGGTGTCTGTTGTGTTGCTGCAGGAGCTTTATTTTCCATTTTTTCCTTGAGCTTTATTGGGTTACACTTTAGCTGGGAAGTTTTCCTTTTGCTGACCTGTGAAATCTTTGGAGCATCATATAGCCATTGACTTATCAAGGGATCTAATGTGTAATCTTTTCTAGCACCCAGTGGTGTGTTGTGTGTCCCTGCATCCCAGGAAATTTTGGCTGTAGCTATTTTCCTTCCTCCCACTGAGACGAGAGCCACCTCCACCTCACCTCACAGTACTGGGTGAAAGAAGGTTCCTTCCTGCTTTCTTCCAACCCAGATACTATCACTAGATTCTTTAGGAATAACATATATGTGTCTCTCCAACTTTATCTCTGTTGTGGAGTTAACTTTTAATAATGGCATTTATGTTTAAAAATTTCTCCTTATGTGTTGTTGTCTCCTTGTCTTGTTTAATGGAACTTGAATGTAAGACTATGAACTGATTAATTCGCACTTTGTTTTCTTGCATGTTTTTGTCTACTGCAGTTCTTGCCATTATATCAGGATTACATTCACTGGCCTTTACACAGGAAAATCCACTTCAGTACTAGTACTTCCTGTAGTAAATTCTGCAGCCCGAACTGAGGATTGGTACTGTTAATTTCTAAAGAGTCATAGCAATTCCTTCTGCTCCTGAAATCTCTGAACAGTCCCTATTGCAGTATTGCATTAAAAAGTCAGTGCAGATTCATCTGTTCTTCCTTTCCAAACTGGCTGCATTATGTGGCTACTTAAAATCACCAGGATCTGCCCCAGAGCCAGCCCTTATCTTTGCTGTCTTTGAGTTCTGACAAGTGTCTCTTGGGGGAATCTTTCGAAGGCAGTTCAAGACAAGGTTTTGATCCTCAGCTGAAGGTCGCCAAAACTATATATTTCAACTGTATAGTTTGTCTGATGTCATAAACCCACAACAAATGTAAATATGAATGGCTGAGATGAGGGTTGGTGTTCTTTCTGCCATTTTTGCTAAATAAATGTTGGAGTGGGTTCTTATTCTCTGACTTTAATAGGACCTTAATTCAAAAGTCCATAACGCTATATATATATTCAAACACCTACTGGGGAAACAAACTGTTTTTATCCAGCCCATAGCAAATCCTTAATATTAGATGTATGCTTTTGCCTGTTGTCTTACAGCTTTGTCCTAGGTTAGAGTCTCAGGGAAATGCAGGGGCTTCCTGAAGAAAGTTGTAAGGACATAGCAGTTATGTAGATATGTAATGTGTCCTAATAACCATTTGCATAACTATAATGTGACCTTTCATATCTCCTATAGATTTTGCTCTTTCCAACCTGCTTTGAAGTCGAAGGGGATAACGGAAGAATCCCTAAATATAAGGTAAAACACAGGAAACATTGGATAACTGTAATAAGCGCAATTGTGTGAATAAGTTGCACCTTAAAAAAAGCATATAGAAACGTACCTATTTGTATCCTCCCTTTTAAAGATTCAAAGGTGTTGCCAGAACTTCAAAAAACATTCTAGCATACATCATCACAGTATGAAGATGAGTGTCGAGAAGCTGATTGTGCATAGATGATCAATAATTGTTATCTCCTTCATATCACTTTATTGGTAAATTCTACACAGATGGTTACTGTGGGAAGAGACAGTGAGGTGAGGACAGAGCTAATCCATAATGCTTTTGCATAATGACCTCATTGTGTGCTTAGGGCAGACGGTGAGAGATGTACACACGGATGTTTTGGCATGTTGTATTAGCTGTACAGTGGAGATTCTAACTTGTCCCTCAGGTTTACCATTGCAGGGAAAAAAGCTTTCTCCTAGAGGGAGAATGTTTCTTGAATGTTGCTTGAGAGAATGTTTCATGCATGCTATGAGTTTACTGTAACTGTTCTCAATTTGGGTATCTGGGGAACACAGCCCTAAGTACCTAGTTGATGTCCTCTGAAATGATTGCTGAAGCTGGAATTGTGTTGAGACCTGAGGGGCAGATTGCCCCTGAGTTGCTGTAGCCTGTGCCAGCTGTACACATTTTAATTTCCAGTCTACCTGTTGCAGATCATTAACTATCTTGTAAGTGAGCATTTTCACCCCTGAGCACCAGTCATCAACTGGCTAAAAGTATCAGTGCAGTATGGAACTATCTCTGGCTAGAGCCTAACCTATGCCAGAGGTGATGGCTGACTGTGGAGCATGATGTCTGTTCCGTGTAAACAGTAACTCACTCTAGGATTTCCTTTCCCCCTGCTTGCTGGGAGCTTGAGAGGTGTGAATGTCTTGAGAGAACATGCATGTGAGCATCAAGAAATTTGGGCATTAACTAGGCTGGTGGTTATTGGAAGAAACACTTGACTCATGGTTAGTCTCAGAATTTGAGACAGGCTGCATGCCTAGGCCTAAAGTATCCTGTCCTGAATCCCAGTAAGGCTCTGCCTTCAGTTTTACTCCGCTGGCTGAGAGAAGCCCCTACACAACTTACTCACTCTGAGAATGTAAAGGGCCTTTGGCATAGCTTTGGCTGGACCATGTTAGAGCATGAACTGAAATAAAATAAATGTAACATGGTGCCACTGCCTAAGTACTGAAGCCAGAAAACTTGTGCTTAAGTGGAAAGTTAGAGAAAATTTCCTCCGTAGGTGTGCTTCCCTTTACCAAGCTCCAGTCAGAACTAACGGACTAAGGACTTGATGAGTTTACTTCTCCCTTGTTTGAATTGTGGAGCTGCTTCAGAGTTAGAAAATTTCAAAAGCAGCACTTGAGGCTCCTTCTCCATCTAGGGGGACAATGGCGAACTTCCACAGCATTACAGCTTTTCCTGCCATACCTGATACAAGGAGGCAGGCCAGACTAAATTCTTTGCCCAGACACACTATTAATAATTGCATAGTTGAAACATGGAAAGAAGAAATTATTAGTTTGATGCATCATATGACACTGAGGTAATAGAATTTCTGGGAAATCCCTTATCAGTTTTTCCACCTAGTCCATAGGAAATACACAGGAGTTCCAACTCCCAGGCTCTACTGAAGTAATTTAAAAAATAAAGTGCCCCTGGCACTTTATTCTTCATTCAAATATACTTAAATGTTTGCTGTCACCATAGGTTATTACGGCCACTGCCAGCCCTTCTCATGTCATGCTTTAGTGCTTTTATAATCTGCTCGTTGCTTGTCCCTGTATGTTGGTGTTTGCAGGATGTCAGCGCTCTCTGCCCTAAGGATGTGATTTGAGCAAGTGAATGTGTGTGCTCAGGTGCACATGTGCATACGTACATGTCAACAGAAAGCTAAAAGTGCTGTGGGGATACCAGACCTGACTTCATCAATTCACAAGTTGATTCCTGGATCATGGAAGACAGTGACTCTTCTTCTCTTAGTCACTTTGGTCACTGCTTAAGCGGTAAACTTGGGACCCTTAAAAAGAGAAATATTCTTCCTACCCCTTCTACAACTTTCTTGGAGAGAGACTCAGAGGCAGACAAAACACTATGAGTATGGGCAGTCATGCTGATTGTGTTGTGCAACTTGGAGATTTCTGCACCTAGGTATAGCACTCAAAATCCCAAAGAACTTGCAGAATCTGGCCCCTTGATGGCAACCAGGATCACTGGTTGTCTATCTCTAAGCTTTGTATTTGCACTGCTTAGTTACTTCTGAGCATAACGCTTGTGTTTGCTGCATCTGCTGAACTGGAACAGGCTCACAGTTCCTACACTGACAGTGCCTGTTTGAGACTCTGAGAGCTTGGTGGCAGCCACCAGCAGCAAAAGGTTCCCAGGTCTCTGCCTTTTCCTCCAAATGGTATTTACTGAGACTAGTTCAACTGTGTCTCACCCTACGAAAATGAACAGAAATAATATTTGGGGCTTAGTGGTGGGAATGGATTTACTAGAAAAACCTAATTTTTAAAAGATCCCTTCACTGGACACTGCACACACAAAATACCCCAAAAAGCCCAAACATGGAGAACATGTTGTAGGGACAGGCCCAGATGTAAACAGCCTTTTCGAAATACACATCTGGTTTAGTTGTTCTGGTTTTCATTTTAGAGACCACAGAGATCTGCTTCTAAAATGAAATCGATCTTTAAAGAAGCAGAACTGCAGGAAAACAGAGGAAGAGGGAGGTCAGCTTTTTATTAGCTTGGGCTGGACTTCATGGAACATGGTCTGTAGGGTGCCTTGGTATATTTCAAGGATTGTCCTCTTTTATTCTCTGTTCTTCTCCACTGTCCTCTTTCATTGTCTGTTCTTCTCCATTGTCCTCTTTTATTCTCTGTTCTTCTCCACTGTCCTCTTTTATTCTCCATTCCTCTTGGTTATCCCTTGCAGTGGAATTGGGTGTAACGAGCGAAGGGAAACTTGGCTTATCTGAGGGGCCAGGTGTCACGTCCTCTAGCTTGTGCAGCTCGTCCCTCTCACCCTGACACATCTGCAGGCAGGGACCACACAGGTCTTTCTTTTCTACTAAGTAAAGCGATTCTATGCGCTTAATGGTGTCAATTGGCTCGTCTTCCTCTGCAAATTCTGGTAAAGGGTTTCTTTTTACATTCAGTCTCTCAAGCTTGGGGAGATTTTTCACACTCTTTGGGATGATGGTCAAGGCGTTGTCAAAAAGACCTAGCTCAATAAGTTCCCTCAGGGTCCCAAGAGTGGTGGGAATAGTCTCAAGACAGTTCAAGCCAAGGTTGAGAGTACGCAGGTTCTTGAGAAGGGTCAACTCTTCTGGTAGACCTTTCGTGGTCAACTTGTTGTTGCATAAATTCAGGAAAGTAAGGTTCTGAAGTGTGCCTATTGCTGCGGGCAGCTCATCAAGCTGATTACTATGCAGGTCCAGCCACATCAGATTCTGGAACTTCTCAATGGTGTTTGGAATCTTTCTTAACATGTTTCTGCTCAAATCAAGTTCCTCCACATCAGCCAGCTCCAGAATGCACTTCGGGAAGGTGGCAATGCCCATTTTGCTTAAGTCAAGACGGCGCCTTCCATTAAAAGCTACGCGGATTGAATTTTTGGCCATTTTCAAGGTGATCCTTTTCCCTTGTGGACCTTTTCCCTTGGGCATCTCTCTGCTGACAGACAGACACACCAGACTCTGTGGATAAAATGTGACAACTCAGATAAAGCCTTTGAAAGTCATGGCTGTTAATCACAGTTATAAGTTAATATTGCTGCTAGACTCTTCAGAAGTTGGTTTGGTTTTTTTGAGGTCAGGAGTTTTCAGCTGCAAAGCTGCAACTCTGAAAATTCTTCCTGAAAGTATTTTGAGTAGGTGAAATCCTAATAATTTACAGTATTATTTCATTGCAATGTGACATCTATATTACATTACAGGGTGAAATTACAAGTAGGAGATATTTGCTGTCTTTCATTCCTAAATACTGACTTGAGCTTAGGATATAATGAAACTGAATGAAATATGTTATTATCCATTAGCCAGTTGAGGACTGGAGCAAAATATATTGTGGGTCTCAACCCAGTCTTTAGAGACTGCATTAAAAGAAGCTATCCAAAATTGTCTCATTCCACCAGATCAACAGTTGCCATCTTTACAGGCCTGGCATTTGCTAACAGGTTGGTTAAATTTCCTGTGTAATGGGCTTGAGATTTGGGCTCTGGATATTATTGAAAGATTAAATGTTTAAAGGAGATTATTAAGAATTTGACCTGGACTCAGGAATATGGTGGGCTCCCAGACTTGCCAGAACTGTTGGCAATTCATACATCACCTACAGGGCAAACTGCAACAGGGATTGGTGTCAGTGCTGCTTCATGACATGTTAAACCAGGCCTTGCTAAGTGTCTTCTCCTCTGGATACTCTAACCTTGTTATTTTTTTCATGCTGTGGGATAGAGGGTCTCCCACTGCAAAGGTGCCCTGCCCTCAGAAAAATGCATCTAGGTGTAGTAGTCAGACTTTTGACTCATCCTGCTGCTCAGCATGTGTTACATGCCTCCTGCAAGTGAGACCTGTGAGAATATAGTCCACTTACTCTCAGGTTGGGTGAACGCTTTCTAATCAAAAACATTGAAATACAGCTGTCATCAAATACAGCTGCTAATTATGACTAGTGGCAAAGGAAATAGGCCGATTCCCTGGAAATGGGTGACAATGTCCCTCCCAGTGAGAGTTCAGAGAGGAGCACAGGTTACAGCTGAGTAATCTCAGGTCTGGGTGCTCTGGCATTTAATTTTGAAGAGTCAAATTGCAGCTTTGATGAATGATTGTTTAGGACAAAATATGGATTTGTCTACAATACATGTCCCTATTAGAAAGACTTCATTACAAACCCTTCAGGCTTTTTGGCTACTCATTAATCATGTGTGAACACATGAAGGGGAAGCTCAAGCTACAACTAAGGCATTTCAGCTTCTTTTCAATTACATGCCATAGCCCAAAATAATGCAAAAGCATTAACCCAGCTACCACCCACTCTCCCAAGAGCTCTGTAATGAGGCAGATGCTTCAGAAAATACTGGACGCAGCCAGTGGATTCAGTCTTGCCCTGAGGGTATGTTCCAAAATAGGTTTTTTGTTATTTTATATGGAAATATTTAAACACAGTTAAATCTTTCTGTGTGTCACTCCCATGTTTCTGTCTCTCGTGAGTACTTACAGAACCATATTACCAAGGGGCAATGACAATGCTATTCTATCTATATGTTGACTGGCAACTGAAGTAAAGTACAGTGTAAATAAATACTCTTTCCACCTTTGTTGATGTTAGCTTAAATAATTTCCCCAGGAGTGAGTAAGAAGTTCCGGAGATCCAATCAGCAGGGTTTTCTAATCACAGCTCACTCATTTTAAGGATTTTGTTCAATATTCTTGTTGGCAATTCTGTGAAGATGAAGTTGAGCAGCATGGGGAATGCCAGGGCCCTACTGCTGATAAAGGACACCCTGAGTCCTATCTGGTGCACAGAGGTGGGGTGACTACCATGCTTCAGAAAAAGATCTAAAAGGGGAGCTTTCTTACACGTTAGCAGGATGGAAAAAGACTTTCTGCTTCCTGTAACTGACATGAACCAGGTGACCTTTGGGTCTGACTTTTTCTTTGTTTGAATTTTGTGTTGGATGAGTTGAGCAAGACATTCAGTGCTTTTTGATAAGTGAAGCTTCTCAACCAAGTATGCCTTTAAAAAATGAATGGGAACCTCAAGGAAAAACACATAATTTTTTCCTAATTTCAAAATTATAGTTTCTTTTAAAATGTTTTTTTAAAACATGTTTAAAACCCGGAAAACATTGTATGTGATTCCTATTAATCTTTTCTATTACTCTTAATTTAAAATCCAAGAGGGAAACATTGAGCCAAAATAGTTTCCTTTCTTATTTTAAAAAATACCATCGAGGCAAAGAATCATTCAGTTGTGCCGCTGTTCTGGTAGCTGGTTGCCTCTGCCGGGGTCCCTCTGCGCTGTGCATGCCTGGCAGCACTAGAGGGAGCCTGGCGTACAAAGTTGAGTGCTGGAGGCTGGGCAGGACTAACGCTGCGGTTCAGGCTGCTGGGTTTGCGTATTTCTTTCTCAATAGCCCTTTCCAACCTGCTACAAAGTTTGAATCTGGACTTTTCAGGTTTTTAACAAGTCCAAACAAACAGATAGTGTGATTTTTCTGAAGACAGATCTCTTTGTATGATGCACTGCTTAATGTCCAGATTCCAAAAAGTTTCTTCACACAGCCTTCTTTAGTCAGATTTTTTCAAATCCAACTGTGAACCTCTCAGATGCACTGGTCAAGTCCCTTGGGAGTGCTCACTCTTTCTAAGTGCTCTTTAGTTTGGCTTAAAAAACACATTTTAAACTTAGAAAAATATGATTTGCAATTCCAAAAACAGGGATTAGTACTAGAGGACTGCAGAAACATTTTAGTGCCCTTGACAAAAGGGAGTGAATAACTCTCCTGCCTCTGCATTTTTGTAAACGAATTATCAGTGTTTTACAGGGCTGTAGCTGGAGATAATGGAGCTTACTTAGCCATGTCTCATTGTCTTTGACTCTGTGTAAGAGGGCCCCAGTTCTGTAGCCACCGATATTAAAAATTCAGGAATCACAGGAGTCCTCCTTGCTTAAATGTTAATTATGCCTGTTCAATCTTATGCTCACAGTGCATCTCCTGGAATGGCAGAGGGAAAGGTACATGTGCTGCCCTACTACCTAAGAAATTATGATGAGACTTTCCACCTGTTTTCTCTAAATCTGCACCCCACTGCCAGGCTCACCCTCTGAGTTGTTGGCAAGCCTTTTGCTGGGGTGGAGGGTGCTGTATTTCTCTGATAAGGTCTCACTAAAATGGATCTTGACTAGAAGACCCTTTCCTTTTCTATCCACACTTGGTAGAATCCTTGGCCTGGATGGGCTTTTGAAAGCCCAAAGCTTTAGAAGTGTTTAACAGGCCCAGAGTTTAGAGGTTGACTTGATACAGAAATGAATAGAAAATGTGTGTCAAGGATGTCACGCTTTCTGCGGTGCTCAGTGTTGCCAGAAGCTGCAGGGACAGAACAGACCTGAGCATCAGTATTACAACTGTCAGCATCTCTCTGAGGCAAGGAAGGACTGGGGATTATTCCTTATCTGCACTTATGCACTTGCACAGGAGTCAGTCATGACCTGTTGTATATTAAGCCTGTCCTAAACCGCACCCAAATCTGCACAGAACCATCTTGAGCCCATCTTGAACTACTCTGTGAGAAATTTCCTCTGTCTTTCCTCTTGGAATTCTGCATACTGCAGAGCAGGCATGGCAAGCCCAGCGGAGCTACACATTCCCTTCATCTCTCTGGTGGCAGGAAGGCTGTGAGGTGACATGTGCTAATTCACCCGTGGAATAGGTGATGCTATCATCTATAGTGAAATCCTTGCATGCAGAACTTAAAACCAGCATTCGTACAGCAAATGATTTTGCATGAAGCCAGGCAATTCCGCTACCCTGCTTACAAGCCTGTTACCATTCCTTGTTGTTGGATACGATCTGTTGTGGAAGAGATTAATTCATTGACTGTCTTAAATGCAGTCTCTTGCGAACAGGCAGGTTTAGACTAAATTCCGCCATGAGTAAATAGTTTGAGAAAAGTTTCCTTCCTTAAAATTCTTACTTTTCCGGATGACTTCAGGGCTATCATACTATCACACAGTGCAAGGTCACTTGCAAAACCAAGGACCACCAAGAATAAGCAAAAACATTGTTTCATCTTAACAATTCTGCCAGGCTGCCCCCCTGCATATGATCTTACCGACTAAGTAGGTAGGAAGGCCTAGAGGGTGAGGTGCAGATGTCACAAGCTGCTGGGTTTTTCTCAGTGGCGTGGGCTGAGCATTCATAGTCTGTCACTGTGCAGTTGTCCTCTGTCTGCTCCTCTTTGAATAATGAATTAGTCTTTCAGTCTGTAAATAAACCCATGAGCAGGAAACACAGGGCAGTTTCCTTTCCACAGTCCTGTGAATTCTGAATCGTACTTCCTTGGTGGAAAATGGCAGCTCTTCAAGAAGCTTTGTGTGAGCGTGCCAGTGAGGAGTGGCTAAAGGGCTTCCCCAACTCCAGGGTCCTGCTATTCAGTGCTCGTTCTGCAACTTATGAAACTTGTGTTACTAAGCAACAGGAGCTCTATGCCCTTGGAGATCATTAGCATAATGGTCGGTTCCAGAATGCAAGATCGAGCTGGGAGGAAAAGAACTGAATGGCGTGCAGTGCCTGGAAATGTTACATTTCAAATTATACTGAAAGAAAAAGCATCTGGAGCTCGTTAGATGCTCTTAGTCAGCTTCTAACATTGCCTTAACTGTCCATTTTAGTCACTTGACTATTTCATTTTACTTGGCTGTAGCAGAGTGAGAGATACTTGTCTGTGTGTTAAAACTCACAACGTTTGTGATACCATCCTTAGCACATGCCAGATGGGATAGATGTGGACACAGGAGGGAAGGCTCCTTCAAGGGTGCAGCAGAGAGTACATGAGCTGCAATTTATCTATCTGTGCATATCTATCTATCTGTCTATCTATCTATCTATCTATCTATCTATCTATCTATCATATCTATCTGCAATATCTGTCTATCTGTGACTCTTCAAAAGTGCACTTGGTATAATGATTCCCCTCTGGAGCATGTGAATTTATTGAAATTTGTTCCTATGACTGAGGTTACCAAGCTCAAGCATTTAGTAACTGATCACAATAATTTCAAAATAATATCTGAAAGAAATCCTGCTATGGGAGAGAAGTAGCCGAGTGGTTGTTTAGGTATTATTCACATGAGATGCAACACTGAGGCCTCTCTCGCCGATAATAGGTCCAAACAGTGACCATCACAATGCAAACAGTGTTCCATCAATGAGGGAGATTCCTTTCTCCTTCTCTAGCCCCTTCAAGACACCCTGCTTCAAGGAGCCCAACTTGAATGTGGTGTTTATTTTTTATTTTGAATTGCATCTCAGTTCTTTAGCACAGATTAAGCATACCCGGCAGGTGGACTGATACAGTCAAACAAGGGAGATGTTGTACCTTTATTCTAAAGTAATATAACCTAACACTTTTCTGAGTATGAGAGAGACTTGATTGTTTCACAAGGGAAAACTGATATTTCTTTTGAAGTCTTCCTTCTTCTTTTAATAGTAGGACTTGGACCTAAGTTGAGACTTACCAGAAAGGAGATTTTCCTTACAGTATCTTTGGTAATTGCAAAGATTCTTAAAGAAAAGTGGGTTTAGGAGAGCCCTGATACAGTTTTTCAGACTGCAGTCTGGAGGATGGAAGAAAAAAGAAAAAGAAAATTAAAGCAGTTTTGTGAAATCTAAGACTCTATTAAGTTTATTGGCATTTTAGTATTAATTTTAGTGAGGGCAAAATCTTATCCTTTGAGATTATCTCATCTGCAATGAATCTCCAAATGGGTTGAGGTCCACCTGTCTCTAGCAAATGGCACACTGGCTATCACGAGAGTGAGATCATAGTCTGATGTTAATGGAAGAGGGATTAATAAATCACTTACGTATAGAGTAGCCAAAGGTGGATCATCATTAGTACACATCGTGTTTACATTCTGCCATGGCTGGTGCCCTACAAATACCTTATAAATTAAGATATAGATACATCTGTAGGCACTTCTCTTGAGTTCATATAACTTCGCTCCCTCTGGAACTTTAGTTGTTTATATTTATAAAGCACTTCAGTTTCTTTTACAAACCAGCCTTTGATTATTTATTTATTTTAAACACACTTTCTGCGGTTGGATAGCTGACCTTCATCTACACTGAGCTTTTGCTGTGCTGTCTAGAGAGGTGTTGGCTGGAAAAATGCTAATTGATTATCAAGGAGAAGGTAAGAATAGGCTTGAGCTGCCTGTAATGCAATTCTTGTTCCGAGACCCTGAGTCAACAAAGGAGAATGGAGAATTTCAGGTCTCTGGGGAATTACATGGAACATCCTGCCTCGTCCTCCGAGACCCAGAAGGATAGCTTTTACAGGGGAGAGACTACATTTAGCCTTGCTTATTTTCATGACATGGTGAACTTGTCAACCTCTGTGAGTTATGTAGTGGCTCCCAAAGTCAGCAGGGAGAATTATTTTGACCCTCGTAGAGTCTTATTAGCTGTTTAGGGCTTGTGACAAGCAGAGCAAGCGTTTCACTAGGGGGCCATGGCACCCACAAGTCAACATAAGTATATTTGCATAACATCCACACAAGACTAGCCCAGTTTAGTCCTGTGTGAAGCATTTTATACTGTTCTCCTCTGCTTTCTAACTCAACGAGAAATCCAAAATAAACCTGGATGGTTTTAGTGAGCAAGTATGCCCCTGTGGAAAGGGAAGAACCTAACTTGATTGCTCTGTAACAAACAGCCTAATCCAACCACACTCCAAATAATGCCAGGAATCTTGATCCTATTACATCCCTTTAAGATACCCTCTCTGAGTTCCAAAGGTGTCTTAGAGGCCTTACAAAGGCCACTGGGGCAAAGCTCTGTGAAATGTACATAGAGCGTGAGAGGGCTTAATTTTAAAGGGTAAGTGTTCATGATACCTCTTTTGTACTTTGGAGTTCCCACATTCATGAACCATGTGTTGCTCAAACTGGGGGAGCAACACAATTACTCTAGTCAATAGAATTTCTTCTGATTTACACTGTGTAAAATAGACCATTGTATAATCTATTCTTTTTTTGGACAAAGAGTGAAGATCATATTTTTCTGTACTGGACATGAACTCTACACCTTTGTGTGTACTGGTTTCCGTAAACATAGCCTATCATCATTAGGTTTCATATGCTTAGCAGGAGAACTAAGCAAAGCTTAGGAATTGTAGACCATGTGCTAGAATTCATCCTGGCTTTCATGTTTATGTATTCAAAATCCTTCTCTCAGATACACACTTTTCTCTGCAGAGAGTCCTAAGCAAGGAATAAAATAATGTGTAAATCATAGTGTTTTTCCTGTATGTGCACTATTAGCTGGTCCAGGATTGAACAGGCAGTAAAACAATGATTCATAAGCATGAGAGGTGGTTGACAAGAATTTAATACTGCAAATTCAATAAAATGGTAATGGTCATAGACCATTCCAGTGTTTTATTTAGATCTTTGAAGCTACTTTAAGCCTTGCTTTGTGGATTTCTAGTATGATCCAATACAGAGCGCAGGAGTGAAAAATAGCAGCTAGTTATTCCTGCTGTAGATTTATAATCTATGCTGAACTGATTTCCTTGCACTTCATGAAGTTAAATGTCCTGACTCTGAGCTGGCACCTTAGGATTTGGGATTTGTTTTGCACTCAAAGGGAAGAGCCTTTCTTACCTCCAATATCGTATCACGTCAGTAAGCCTGTTTACTTTGGCAGATGAAAAATTTCTTCAATCTGTGTACTGGTTTTGGCTGGGGTAGAGTTAATTTTCCTCATTGTAGAGGAAAATTGCATTTGGATTTGTGCTGGAAGCAGTGTTGATAATTTAGGGATGTTTTAGTTATTGCTGAGCAGTGCTTACACAGAGTCAAGGCCTTTTCTATTCCTCAAACTGTCCCACCAGGACCACAAGGAGGCTTGGGGTGCACAAGAAGTTGTGAGGGAACACAGCCAGGACAGCTCATCCCAACTGGCCAAAGGCATGTTCCATACCAAACTATACCACACTCGGAATATAAACCTGGGGGAAGAAGGAAGAGGCAGGGACATTCCGAGTGATGGTGTTTGTTTTCATAAGTCATGGTTACATGTGATGGAGCCATGGAGATGGGTCAATACCAGCCTGCCAGTGGGAAGTAGTGAGTGAATTCCTTGTTTTGTTTTGCTTGCATGCACATCCTATACTTTGTCTATTAAGCTATCTCAACCCACTAGCTTTCTCGCTTTTCCTCCTCCAATTCCTCCATCTCTATGCAGGGAGAGTGCATAAGTGACTGTGATGGGCTCATTTACCAGCTGGGGCTAAACCATGATAATCCAAAGCTGTCACTTGTCTCATTTTGATCTCTAGACATTGACAAGAGCAAGTCAATGTTCTTCAGAGACTGACATACATTCTGGTTCAGTGCAGTTGAAATGAAACTTTTGTTTCCTCAGAACCTTTGACTCTTTCTTATTTTCAAGTGAATTCCCCTGCTTTTAGTTAATCCATTTATTTTTTTAATTTAAAGTTTTAATAACAAGTTGCATTTTGAGAACAAAAAAGTGGAAAAGACATTTTTATTACTTTAAAAAATATTACAGTGACAATCCACTTTTTAAGAACTACATTAGTTTCAAAGTGCTTTGTGCAACAACAGTCTTTGACATGGAGACTGAGAGACTTCTGTTTTTAAGCCAGCGTTTTCTGAATGCTTCAGAAAAGCATGAGCTTTTGAGAATAAGGCTTCAGAATAGAAGCAGACGGGCTTAATGGTACCTGCCATTAGCACTCTGTAGCTGTACAATGGCATGAGACTGGGAGTACTGACTGATGAGCAGTGTGGCTCAACTCAGAACAGCACTAACCTAATCAATGACACTCTGATTTTGGATTTGGTCAATGATGAAACCTCACTCTTCTTCTAGTGGCAGTGTTCTCTGATTTCTGTGGGATGAGAGCAGGGGGCACAGGGAACACAGATGTTAATGTGTTGACTTTCTCTACTTGTTCTGAAGCAGGCTGTTTCAATCAAATGTTTGTTCCATACAGGAAGCACTCAGGAGGGGAAAAGACAATGCTCCAGAAGTGGCAGGTAAGCTAAATCTTGGCTGCACATGATTAAGCAAAGAATTTCCCCACACAGATTTGTCTGCACACAGATATGTGTGTGTGTACATATGTACCTCAATGCCTAAGCTGTTCTCTCCCTGCTGGAGGTGAGGTTGTTGGCAAGAGGAGCACAGTATTTACATCTGGTTATTGCAGAGTTTTTGCTCCTCCTGCTATGAAACATATGGTGCTACTGTCTGGCAGATTAAGGGTGATTTTGTGCAGATTTTTAAACTGAGACCAAAGAGAACCACCTAGTTGAATGCCTGTTCACAGATCATGTGTACATCTAAATCAATGCCCAGATGTTTTGCTGAGCTGGGAGCTGTGTTTACTTTTCTGTAGCTGTGATCTTGGTGACTCAAGACAAATGAAGAAATCTATACCTTCTTGTTTATATGTAGCACTTTGTGCAGCCTTTTCTGTATAGGCAGCTGTCCAGGGTTTTCCAATATCCAGACTGCATGCATTTGGCTCACTTTTAAATCAGGAAAAAGTGCTCTGTTATGCAAATACAGCATAAAAGCACTGCGTGATTATAGACAAATGCAAATGGCCTGTCTGAAGAAGAGACGGAATGAAGACAGGTTCTGTTGAATAGATTGTTGTATAAGAGGTATTGTGTTGATCTGAATGGCAAAGGATGATTGATTTCACTATTTATAATTCGTGTTCTGGTGGACCTGGGAACCACAGGCCTCTGAGGGTGCCTTTGCATGGTTTTTTAGGGGCAGAGTCTGGAGATTTTAACGCTTGTTTCCTTTCCCTGCAGAAGAGGGAGATCAGCAACTTTGATTACCTCATGTACCTGAACACTCTGGCTGGCCGCAGCTACAATGATTACATGCAGTATCCTGTGTTTCCATGGGTCCTCGCTGACTATCACTCTGAGGTCAGTGCTTGCTGCAGAATTCTGTACTTTCTATGGTAGCAACTGCACAAAGGATTGGTGAGTGATGCCATTGAAGCAGAGGGGTATAGACCAAGGGTTTAAAATTTGAAATAGTTAGTTTGAACTGTATTGATTCTATATAGATTAGCCTTATCTTCAAGTCAGCATACTGAGGATCATCTTCTGTCTCACAAAGGTGGATGAACATCTGTTTAATACAGACCTAGTTAAGGACAGGCTGCATCAGCTCAGCAGATAGGCATGGACAGGTTTCTGTGACCACAGAGAAGGAGTTTTGGACAGAAAAGCCTTGAGAGCAATTTACAACCTGCCAGGTCCTTTATTCGTGAAATTCCAGAGGAGGGTAAACCTGTGACCTTCTTGTTTGGATGAAACTTGCAACATGGCCTTGCCACTATCCAGTGTCGCTGGGATAGTCATGATGTCTAAGATCCTAAAATCTCCATCTCTGCTGGGTTTCTTTTCAGACTCTAAACCTCAATAATCCTCATACATTTCGGGACCTGTCAAAGCCCATGGGAGCACAGACTGTGGAGAGGAAACACAAGTTCATCCAGCGCTTCAATGAAGTGGAAAAGAGTGAGGGTGAGTGGTTTAGGAGACTAAGAGACAGCACAGGCTTGGGTCCCCTCAGAACACCCAAAAACTTTGCAGAGCTGTGGCTAAGGGAGACACCATGCCAAGGAGAGCCCCTCTCCCTGCTGTATACAAACTGACTGACAATTCAAAGAGAAATGTCTCCTGCAAGTACTGCCGTACATGCCTTATACTGCTGCATTCTGTTCTCTTCCCTTGGACGGGGAAAAAAGCTACAGCAAAAAGCAATGTTCCCTGGAGAAACTGTGCTGTTAGCAAAGCTGCACACATTGGTCTTATTTGTTAGCTAAGCTACATATAGAAGGCTGCTGCACACAGGTTAACTAACAGCTACCTTAAGAAAAGGAAACAGAATGTTGAGGCTGTTGACTCCTGGAGATCAAGACCTTTTTTGGCACTACTGGAGAAAGGGATGGTCTGGAAAGTTAAAGGCCTTATTCTTCAGAAAATGGATTGTGGAAGGAAAAAAATGAACATAGTTCAGTAGTAACTGTGCATATTTAATGCACATATTCAGTGCAAAGTGTGCTGTAGCTTGCAGGTCTTTGAACACATCTGCTTAAAATACCTGTTCCCTTTTTAGTTGTATTGTGGTAACTGGATGCTATGGGCTTGAAATGGTGGTATGTTGTACTGGTATTTTGATTTGTGTGCAATTTCCAGGAGACCTGTCAGCCCAGTGCCATTACTGTACTCACTACTCATCAGCAATTATAGTGGCATCCTACCTGGTCCGAATGGAGCCATTTACCCAGACCTTCTGTTCTCTGCAGGTAAGGGGGCAAGATAACGTCCCTCCTACACCTTGTTATGAACCACGCAGTGCGTTACAGTGGCTGTGTAATGAAGGGGGATTAGTTCTTCTGACACTTTCTGTACTCTCTGTGTGGACTTGGGGCTTACTTGGGGCAACATTTATGCCATGAATGTTGAATTCAGTGGAAACATCTTAATGGGACCATGACTGATGCAAGGGAGAAGGATTATTTAGTGTTGTGAGAGCTGAGGCATGTAAACCGATAGATAATGTTTTATCATGTGTCTGACCATAAGCTTCTGCCTTTGGGGCAGATGAGACTTGGTATGGTATTCTATAAGATGGCAGGTCTTCTAAGCCCAAATACAGTCATGTGGCTACTGGCAAGTACTTGGAGCTTGCTGTGGTGGCATAAAGAGCATTCCCGGGCCAGGTGAGGACATACAGGTTCTGGTAGGTGTGAAATGATAGGGACCATGGGATCAGCTTCCTGACGAAGTGGGATGAGATTACATCCAATGCTCCAGAAGGAATATTTTGTGTAATCTTGTTCTGAACTCGTTACTGTTAATACAGTGCCAAGCTGGCTCTCACCATGGAATTGAATTTATGGGAATTGAAGGTTGTTCGTACCTTTCCCATCTGCCCAGCATACAGGGGCACCAAATTTCCTGATTGCCCTTTTCAGCAGGCAGTTGATAATGGTCAAGGAAATACACTTGGGCTGTAGCAGAGAATTGTTACCCTCATTTCTGTAATGTCTTGTGTTATAACAGGGTCTACCAGCAGGACAGATACTCCAAGTTGTATTTTTTAAGGAATATATTGCTGAAGTCTACCTATCCTTGTGGAGAAATACAGGAAGATAGGCCAGAATATTCCACAGTTAGAGGCTGCTGTATGCGTAGTGAGGGATGGCCATGTCTCCTGCAGCTTTCCAAGTGCTTTGCTGTTGTGGTTTGGGTTTTTTTTCAGTGAACTAATACAAATAAAGTGCTGTGTTAATTAAGTAATAAGCCCTATGATATTGGCTGTTACCAGCAGTAGCTGATGGGTTAGTGAACCACCTGAGGCAATGGTTGCCATCACACTCTGTGAGCCATATGTTAGCTGCAGTCATGAATGACTGTGGAGCAGTTATTTCTTGTTGTAAACAACAAAGGCTGCTGTATCTCCCTGGCACACTTTTCATGCATAACGAGTTCGCAGTCTGAGTGAATGCTTTGTGGCTGTGTTTGTGTGACTAGCAGGTAACCAGCAGTTTTGTGAGGATAGTTATCTTCAAAGGCTGCTGAGATCTGAAGCACTCAAAATTTTTTCTGGGTGTGGATCCACTAAAAGAAACTGTTGACTCCTTCCATTCTTATTCTTTTGCTTTTATGTGGTGCATGTTCAGCTGACTTCATTGTTCTCATTTCCTCCAGGTGTCTGGTCCTGTGGTAGCTTAGGAATTGCTAACTGTGAGATGCTGTCAGGCAAACAGCAGATCTGAGAACTGTATGATCAAGTCAGTGGCAGGTTGCAAAAAGAGAACTCCCACACTTAAGACTCTGGAAGGGTGCTGCTGCCTTTGGGAGCTGTGAAGGCTTCTCAGCATCTGAAAAAGTGGAAAAGCTACATTTATATCTGCAAATGGACAGTCTGAATACATGACAAGGAAATGCAACAACTTGGGTGCACTCTCTGTGAAAAACTGATGTTGGCATAACATCTTGTCTCTCAAGTTAAACAGTTGATTTACACCTGACCACAGAAGGCAGCAGTGAGGAAGCTTTGCCGTCAGTAATGGGACTGTGCAGGAGAAAACTTATTTCACTTTTTAAAAGTGTATTGAAATCTGACTCTGGATAAAAGTTTGTATGTGCTTTGCGCATTTCAGTGGAATGGAGGAAAAACTGGCTTATCAAACAGGTATTGGTTGGTACTTTCCACTTTACCTTGGTCAAGTACCTCCTGGAATTCTTTTGAAGAACTGGTCTCAGCACCACAAAAGAGCAGTAAAGGTTTCCATGTTTAGTGTCTTTATTGGAAAGGCATTCCAGGACTCCATGCCCTCTATATTGAGATTTGCTTTTGATCAACTCAGCTTTTTTTATCCCCTTTTATTCTTACCTCACTCTTGCATTTCAGCTATCAGATTGACCTTTTCTGACATTTCCCCCTCAAAAGTACTTATAGAGAGCAGGGATTTTACTCTTCGTTGTGTTACTGACTCTCAAGCAGTCATTTAAGCACTACCAGCAGGTCATAACTTCTCAGCATCTCTGGGCATGTTGTAAGTCTTTGCACCTTCATAAGCAACTCTTAGAAACACTTTGAGGTCTTTGGGTCTATAGCACCACCAAGGTGATGCTTAGTGTTACAAATTTGTGAAGTTCTGATTTCTCTCTAGAGATCATTTTGCCTGCTTGCTTTGTATATATACCCTGTTGGACTGTAGTTTTAAAAAGCATATTTTTCCAGTATTTTTGATGACAGTAAGGCCTCTACTGAAAGGAAAGAAAACAGAGACTTACTGTGTCTAGATGTAGAAAAGTCATAAGAGTTCGTTGTCTTGCAATCTAAAAGCATAAAGCAATTCTTGATTCTCTTTTTCCCTTTCAGTGCAGTTTTTGCATTCATAGAGAGAGAAAACTCATTAATTCTGATATAAATATATGCAAATAAATTTATTAATATAGGAAATGGGAAAATCAGTTATTGCTTCCTTTATAAATAATACAGGCTTAAGTTTTAAAGATATTACTTTTCCCTAAAATGAATTAGACAGCCAGGGAAAAAATCACATTTTTTCGTGGTGGTAATATCTTTAACCAGATTTGTCGCGCTAACAGCATTTCCTATGTATATATTATTTTTATTTAATACAGGTAATCTTTTTATTACAAATCATATTGTTTCTCAGGAGATTACCACCAGCTCTCATAAAAGCTGCAAAAAAAGATGAAAAAGCATCAATCACCACCAGACACAGCACACTGTGTGCAGATTAAATATACAAAGCCCTTTAATATGCTTCAATGAGATACTTGTTAGCTGTTGATTTATTTATAGTCCTCCTTCTACTCTGTTTTAATTTCAATTTGAATTTGACTCCAAGGGTCCCTGCCTAATAATGATCAAGAGCAAGATGACCTTGTGCATCAGATTAACTCCAGATAGGCTTGCTCATGTGATTAGACACTTTTTCACTCTGTCCCTTGAGTGGGTGTGGGAAGGCTTCACAATTGTCACTGGAGTAAGGAAGAAGGACGAGGAGGTAAAGCAGAACTATGCTGTCATTTAGAGATGAGGCTGGACCAGAAGTCTGACCAGAATTCACCTTAGGGGAAAAAGGGGTGGGATCTTTCCTTCTGAAATATATGTTAAGTTTTGGTGTGAGTCTGTCTCAAAAGACAAGCAAAGAATGGGGCTTCAGCACTTGGGGTTTATTGACTACTGTCTTCTGATAACTTATCCATGAAGGTATTTTCTCCCTAACAAAAGATATGGCAAAAATTACTCCTTAACTTGCAGTTGCCAGACTGGGCAGAGCAGATCTAAAGGAGATGCAACCTAAGTGTGCAAGTACTCAGGGGGAGCCAAAAGGGCAGTGGTTCTTAGCATCAGAAACTCATGTGGGAGCTGCTGCTGGGGTTCATCTGATCAATGGGAGTGGGATCCCATCCTCACAGCATGAGAGGTGCTTAAATGTTGTTTGCCTACATAATAGATTGTGAGTCCTCATCTGGCACATGCAACAGTCTACAGGCAGAGAATAAACTAAGTGAAGGTTTTGCTTTCCCAAGAGGTCAGCCATAGACAGAACCTGACTGCATCTCATAACTTTAACAGATTGACTCTTGCACCTCGTCTGTGTTTTAGTGTCTTCATTATGCAATCCCACTGGTTTATTCTTTTTGCCTAGGGAAGCAGCTTTGAGGATTGAATGGCTGAGGGTGAGCAATCATTCATACATGTTCACTGTATTGCAGAACTATTTAAAGGTACTCATTCTATCTCTGACAATCTCTCTGGCAGTGGGATTTAGTGTTATGTCCCACGACATATAATCCAAATTAGTTAATCCCAATGAGAAATATCTATATTAGCCTGGGAGCACTGCTGCCAGCACCTGAACTAGGTATTGAGCAACAATGCAGTTCTGACACTTTAATACAGTTAAAAAGTCAGCTTTCCTCTAAAACAGTTTGGTGTTTCTGACAAACTCATTCAGGTGATCTCAAAAAACTGATTTTTATTTGGTTATTTCCATGATTATAGTAATTTTATGTTACAGTAGATTCTTTCATGCTCCATGTAGGGATCCATGAGTAAAGGTAAACCTGGATTTTCACAAATGCATACAGTATCTGAAATCCCATTAGGAAATTCTGTAGGAAATAGGGTTTCATTAGAAGGCATATATCCTTCATTCAGTAAGTGACCTTTATTTTAATTTCCTCTTGAGGCCTTAGTTCAGAATGATGTCCTGGGATACGAAGGCCACTTTTGTCTAGTGTTTGACTCTCATTAATATAAACATGTTCAAATCTTCTCAAGATGTGAGGTAGTTTTTTATCTCCTTCATTACTTACCAGTTCAGCTCGGGTCCCAGAAATTCTTTTTTTCTTGCCTCTTTATGCTGTCCTTCCTTCCCATACAGAATGATCAGTCCCTGCACACTCCTGAACGCTGGGCCTTTCCTGTTTTCCTGGATCTAATTAATGTTACTTCAGTGGTAACCTCCCCTTCTCCAAGGATTTTTCTCACAAGAGAATTGCACATAAGATTGTTCACAACTGTTTGGGTCACAAGTGAAGTATTCTATTGCTTGCAAATCACTCTGGGATGAAATGAATTAATTGCTTTCAGAAGCATTAATAATGGGCATGGGGATATTCTCAAGCTGCCCATGATGGCTCCTGATTGCCTCTGTGTTACTGCAGGCTGTGCTGAGACTCCAAGATTCAGCCTCTCTACATATCTGCCAATCCAGACTAAGACAGCTCCTAACAAAAGATCACAGTATATAGAGCTGAGACAGATCTTGAGACATCCCCTTATCAACCATTTGATAAGGGGATCATTGCAAAATTGGCTAAGGTGCTTTTAATTTAACAGAATATTGACACAAGTCTTTTTGTCTGTCTCCGTTTCACAGGGTGGGAGTTTTGATGTTGCAGACAGGATGTTTCACAGTGTCAAGAGCACATGGGAATCAGCATCAAGGGACAACATGAGTGACGTCAGGGAGCTCATCCCTGAATTCTTTTACTTGCCAGAGTTCCTAACCAATGCAAATCACTTTGAACTTGGTAAGTTCTAGAAGGGACGTAAGTATTCCTTCCAGCATCCTACCAAAAGAAAAGATCCAGATCATGTGTTGAAAGTTGGTCTCTGGACTCTGTGGACTGATGAGTCTTTCTAATTATAAGAGACCAATTTTTATTCAAATAACACTACAAGAATAGAAACTTCTGAGGACTGAATTATGTCAGAAGAACCAAGTTTCCAGCTCAGGAAGGAGCATATCATTCCTATTAATTCCTATGCAAAAGAATAAAACATTTTGTCACGCAAAAGTGGATTTTTATAAAAGCAATCTAGTTGACTGCTTTTGAAAATTTGGCCTGTATCATCACATCTATGTAACTATTGAAAATATATTTGTCTCTTGGAGATGGGTCAATTGTTAAATCATGTTGGTGAAAGGTGGTTTTGTATTTGTTTTTTTTTTAATCTCTGTGAGATCACAAGGCCATTAAAGTTTCCAAATATCCTCACTCTCATCTTGAAAAGTTCTGCACGACTCACATGAACTTGATATATTTTCCCTGTACTCAAGCAGCATCACAGTCTCCTCTGAATGTACACTGTCTCTAGACCTTTCTGCATCCATGATGAAGGCTCACAGAGAATCCAGAAAAACCACTATTCAGAAATAGGCATGGCAGTTCTGATCCACTTCACTTTACAGAGCTTTCACACCATTTGCAATGCAAAGCTGCTTTCTATAGTAGACACTGGTTAACAATTAAGGCAGAGGAAAAATACCTGAAGAATCATCTGAATTTGTGACAGCAAAGGCAACTTAACCCATTGAAATCTAGCTGTAGTTGTATTTAAGATATCAGTGAAATGAGGCGTGCTAAAAGATAGGAATGTTTATATATTTATAAATAAGAATAGGAAAAAAAATATCTGTTAGAAGTTTGTTAAAAGATAAGAAAAAGTTGGGGTAGTTGCCTCCTGAGAGGAGGCCAAGAAACAAAGCCTGGCTAAAATCAAGATACAGAGACTGACCTGAGTGGAATTGAGTGGAGGGACTCAAAGGACACCAGAATCTTGCCAGTAGAGGGTAAATATACAGGAAGATTTTACAATAGGCAAAGCCAAGAACCTGAATCTGTTTGCTGCTAAACTGTAGGGAAACTTGTGGTTCCAGACATGAATCTCAAATTAGATTTGAGTTCATCCAGTTGCACAACACTGTGCTCTGAATTAAGGACATATGCTCACCTTCTGAAAGGAATCGGGTTGCAAAGAACTTGAGAACAAAATCCCTCTCAGTGGCTGCTTTGGTAGGAACATTTGGCAATTAGACCCACAGGATTATGTATAAAATGAAAGTTGTGCAATCACATTTGTCTTGTCTGTCTTTGCATTCTGTACTAAAATGGTCTGTGCTGAGGACATGCATATTTTTACTGCGTTAGTGACAATTACTAGAACCTCTTCTCACTGCTTTATTACTGGATCAGAAATCCCAGAACACTGGTTCTTCACTATTCTATGGCACTAAATTTGACGAACCTGAAACTGCATGTGGGAAAATCACCTCAATTTCCTTTGACTTCAGTGTTTTAGTAAAGTTGCTCCTATTTTCAATGAATCTGATTCTTGTTTTTGATTCTCCCTTTGTAATTCCTGCAGGCTGCATGCAGGATGGAACAGTGCTGGGAGATGTGCAGCTTCCTCCTTGGGCAGATGGGGACCCCCATAAATTCATTCTTCTGCACAGACAGGTCAGTGAATATAAACATTTGTGACAAAATGCTACCTGGGTCCCACTGAAAATGAAGCTCTGAAGGCCAGAGTCACAAACAAAAATTTTGGATCCAAATGCATCCTGCCTTGGTGGAGTTTGTGTTGGTTCTGAACTTTTCATGTCTGTTTCTCTGCCTAACAATTCACCTTGAATCAAGGCAAACTTTCCAGACCAGATGTGGATTACATGTAGGTTTGTGGCATGAACATATCTCAGCCCACAAGTGTAAGGGAACATAATATAATGCACAGAAATTTATATGCATAGAGTTCCATGTTGTTGCTAACAACCTATGTGTTTATTTAAATTATTTATTTCCATCTCTGAGTCATGCCAGAACTAAAGTTATTTTTTTTATTTTTGGGGGTTGGGCTGGGGGAAACCTAATGTAATTTTCTGCCTTTAATGGAGCCAGCCTTGGCAATTTGAAAGCAAATAGCTCTAAGGTCCTGAGACTTACTGCAATTAGTGCTATCTATTAATAGTTAGAAAGTCTTTTGTGTGATGTTATCCGCTACATAAAAGTGAATGCAAATGCAATTCTGTATGAAGATTGTTGCATGGAACTCAGACTTTGCAGCATAATATCTTGGTGCAGGTCTCTATAGTGCTCCTGCATTACCCCATCAGATTTCCTCTGATGATCTGCACGTGTGAGTGCACGCAGATTGTTGCTGTGTACAGCTGTGATGAATATATGTGTTAGCATTGGTGGGGCTAAACAAACAGCCCATGGTTTTCAAGGCATTACATTATCCTGGTTTGTCACGTAGCTTCAGTTTTTGCCTCAGTGGGTTCTTCTCACCTCTGCTATGCAGGTCCTGCCCTTGAGACTTCAAATTTCTCTCTCAATAATCACTTTGTAAGTGATTATATCCAGACCTGTGGATACAACCATCTTTTCTATTTTGGTATCTCCAAATAAGCTTTCCTTCAGTTGACCTCTCCAAATTCTGGCTTAAATCCTGTCTCTGACCTCCTTACTACCTTAACTTCTTGTTCTTCTTTTGAACAAAACCAGGGTCATACTCTTCTTTTGTAAATACTTTTCTTCACTGTTCTCTGAACCATTAACAGCAACCACAATTCTCCCACTAAGTTACCATTACTTTCATAGAATCATAAAATGGTTTGGGTTGGAAGGGACCTTAAAGATCTCCTAGTTCCAACCCCTCAGCCATGGGCAAGAACACCTTTCACTAGACCAAGTTTCTCAAAGCCCCATCCAACCTGACCTTGAACACTTTCAGGAATGGGGCATCCACTGTTTTCTCTGGGCAACCTGTTCTAAATTCCAAGCACACTCACAGTGGACAATCCCTCCCTAATAGCTAATGTAAATCTATTCTCTCTGTTTAAAGCTATTCTCCTTTTTCCTATCACTACATTCCCTTGTAAAAAGTTCCTCTCTGGCTTTCTTGTAGGCCTCCCCTTAGGTACTGGAAGGTTCCTGATGCTGCAAACTCTTTGGCTTGTGAATGACTGAGTATGAGAGAGAGCCTGTTCAACTCTAGTTTCATTCACACACGCTCAGGTTACTCCTGTGGGTGAACATAGATATGATCTGAGCCTGTGCTTGCCTACTTTTTTTAAAAGTTTAATCATGCCTTTGTTTTTTGTTTTTTTTTATAGAGTGACTGTTGATTATATAGTGAGATATTTCATCTTTTCATTTAAGAGATTAAGAGGCTCTCTTTAGCCGCTTTTTTAAATTTATGACCTGAGCACTTCACTTGAAATCTATGTCAGAACAATAATGCTAAAAAATAATTAAAGGAAGTAAGTTTCTATCTTGCTGCTTTACCTATTTTGAAATGGATAACTCTTGTCATGGATAACCTACTAAAAATTTTGTTTTCAATCATTTTGAAAATGCAGTCATCTACCAGAGTTTTTCTGCCAGAGAACTGAAATAAAGAGCCATGTTCAGAATGCTTAATTTCCTGTGCATACACAATATAGGTATTACTGAGACACACATGTCTGAAGCTGTGTAGAGAGTGCCTTAGAGGCTCAGAGCTCTGTTCACACTGAAAGGTGATGGAAGGGAAGAGAGACCTGAGCTTTTGTCATTGCCCATAACCACATGATGATACAGTTACTAGGAAGAAGGAGATCCTCATCTAAGTTTTGTGTGCACTGCAGACTTGCTGCTGGAAGTAGAGTCCTTGCTAAAATGAAGAGCTGAGTCCAGGGAATGCCCAGTCTCCTACCTACTGCAAATTGGTTTTGGCTACTGAAGTCAAATATGCAACAGTTCCCTTATATTTCTCAGTGGCTCCATGGAAGGCATGGAGGATTTGGGGCTATCTGGTTCCTTTCACTGCTCTGTGTCATGCTCTCTCTGTGACCTTCCAAGTGCTCAATCTCTGTTTTCCAGTTTCCCCAATATGGGAAAGGCAACACTGTCCTTCCCTACCAGATGTGTTGCAGACAAAAAGCCATGTATGACTGAAAGATGCTGCAAAGATGCTGATTTTACACTGATGCTTTTTAAAGAAAAACATAGGGAGACATCCTGTCTATTCTATTGTGGTTTGTTTGGACTGAGCTGGTAATGTACTGAGCTCTTTACTGCTTGTGTAATGGTGAACACTCCAAAGACACCTGGATACCATGGAGAAATCTGCTTTTACCTTGTACTTTAGAGTAATGGTGCAGTTTGGAAATGAATCTACAGTCATCCCTGCATAGCATGGGTTTGTTGTCACTGGAGAATGATCTCAGATTGTGTGAATTAGATTTGTTTTGGATGAAATGAAAGAAAAGATGCACTCCAATTGTGTGCACCAGATGCTGGTATCATTCAGCCTGCAGGAGCAGTCTGGATTTAGTTGGAAATAAAGCCCCAGAGTGCATTTAATGTGGATATTGGGTGCTCTCTACCATTTGCCTACAGAACTGCTTCCACTGGGCTGCACTATTTAATAACATTGGCACAGCTGATAAACAAATTAATTCAAATCTCAAATAGAAGCAGCTTAGCAAATGAAAGACCATCTTTATAGACTTGTGTTCTTAACAATTTGCCAGACCTGTTCACATTTCCTGTACAGTCTGTGCAATATTGTCTCTTCAACCATAGCTGATACTAGGTGCTACACAGGGGAGTGCAAGAAATCTTAATTAACCTGCCTGGGAGACTTTTTCTAACCCTGAAGTGAAGAGTCAGAGACCTTGAATTCTGAAACATGAGGGTTTCTGTCTCCTTTGAAATCATCCACAAGGCTGGAGGTACTAATTACTGGTATTGTGGCCATTTTTAGGAGGCTTCACAATGAGTTTGGTGCATAAAACAGATTGAGGTTGACACTGTTCTGAGGTTTGGCTATTGCTTTCGACAATTTGAGAGCAAAGAATTGTTCTTGACATAAAACTCTGAACAGCTTCCTGTTTCATGCTTAATAAGTTAGGAATCTAGTCCACTAAATAAATGTATTTACTTCCTCTGTAGACCACAAGTTCTCCCTCCCTGGCTGGGCTTGTCATAGTGCTCAGTGAAATACTGAGAGGCTGCACAGTTACAGCTCAGTTAGTTGCTTTGTTTTGCTTTGGCAGTAATGCCAGTCAAAATTTACAGTTTGTAATTCATGGACTAACTGCTTTTATTAATAAGAATGAGTTCTGAGTCTGTTCAGGGACAGATTGTACACTGTGCTTGTTCTGTGAGCTGCCCTGTGATCATTATAGCTGTGGGCAGGGTCATTTACACCAGCTGCACTGGGCAACTGTCTGCTCTGTGAAATGAGCCATTGTTCTGGATCCCATTAGTTTGTTTATTTCTGCTGTGCTTTGAGTAGGCTGGTCTGCTTGGAAGACCTTTCACTGAACATCAGGGACTACACAGTCAAATGATTCAGAGATAGGAAAGTACTTTTAATAATGCTTGAATGCTTGAATAATGCTGCTGCTTGAATCATTGGGCAAGGCTGTTTGGGAACGCACAAAAATTTGGTGAGGCAGGTGATGGCAGGAGCAGTAGCATTTAGTGCAGCCTCATTGGTAAGACTGGCTAACCCGGTGGTGGGCACAGGTTCAACTTGAACTTGTGTCCTCTGCTTATGAACTTGCTGTCTGGGTCTTCCAAGCACAAGTTTTCCTCTGTGATTGCATTGAGCTTTCTAGGGAGCCCACATTTGGGTGGATATATTACCTCTTAGCATCTCTCCCAGTCTTCTCCTGTAGCAATTGTTCATTCTCGTCCTATTAAACCATGTGCCTATCACTATGGGTGCCAAGATCCGTGGAATGCTTTCATTTCGCTTTGTGGAACCTACTTGTGTTGTCTCTGAGGATATTGCTCCTGGTGTCTGTTAAGTCAAACATGTGGCACTCTGTCCTTCCGTTTCGTGTGGGGGTCCACTTTAGCCTCTTTTGGTGTTTTCTGAGGATGCACTGAGAATGGTGGTACTGGAGGAACTGAATGTGATGACTCAGATGCAGAGAAATTGTCTCCAGCAAGGATTGGAAAGCAATCGCGGATTTGTAATGGATACAGTCTAGCGAATTAAGTAATTTTGGTTTGGTTTCAGGCACTGGAAAGTGACTATGTCAGCGCACACCTTCATCGCTGGATAGACCTTATTTTTGGCCACAAGCAGCATGGCTCAGCTGCCGTGGAGGCAGTTAACACCTATCACCCTTACTTCTATGGAGATAAGATGGACCTCAACAACATTAAAGATCCTCTGATTAAGAGCACTATCCTGGGATTTATCAGCAATTTTGGACAGATACCAAAGCAGGTACCACTTTATCATGAAAGTAGAGAACATAATCTATCTTGATCTTACAGTATTTTGCCTGGAAACCAGTAATAGTAACTTAAATCAGAAACATCTTCTAATTTAAATCTGCTGAAAGATGGGCTGTAGACTTTTCCAGATTGTGTACTGCATCAGTATGCACCCCCACTTTCTAACCATGCTGCTCCTGTTGTATGCCATACAGCTGCAGCATCAACTCTGGGTTCTGCTCCTTCAGTACAGTCACACAAGTAACTACTAGTCTGGGAATGGGTATAGTCAACTAAAACCCAGCTCAAAGTCTCACCTGTGCTTTTCTCTTGTCTGGAATTGCTGGGATTAGCTTTCTGCCTCTGTGAGGAAGGGATGTCATCTGATAAAAACATAATATGGGTAAGATTTTATTTTAGTTAAGAGGTTCATGTATGGTAGTCGTGGAGTCTGTGATTAAAGATTTAAACAGGTCTTGCAAAGAGATTTATTTTTCAATGACATTCCTTTGTTCTAGCTCTTCACGAAACCACATCCATCTAGGAATGCTCAAGGGAAAAGTTCAGCAGGAAGAGAGACTGGGCTGTTCCTTCATTCAAGTGGAATTCTTCCTCCTTTTGTGAGCAGTCTGCAAAATCTGAAGCTCTCACCAGTTACCATAAAAGGTGCTGCAGGGGCTGTGTTCCATTTTCTGAGCTAACAAGTACACAATTCTTGGATAGGATGAATCTGGACTTTCAAGATCACAAAAGTAGTCACACAACTTTGTATGAGTTGGTTCAATCAAGATCCCTTCTGCCAATTGTGATTTATGTATCTTTGTATTGGGAGTGGGCATTGAAAACTTCTTCAAACTTCTGTTGTAGAGTTTGGAACAATTTGTTGTTTATAGTATGTCACCCTCTCTGCATGGATTTATGTGGTCCACTGGAGAGGAGCGTTTCCACTATTGTGTGTGGAATCTCAGTTTCAGAGTGGATTTCTGTCTGTGGCCCTGGCCACAACACTGAGGCCAGATGTGAGACTTGCCAGCCTCACCACACAAGCTGTGCAAGAAGAAAAGTTAACATAAGTTCCCTAAACCCAACAGAATTAAATATTTTCTCTGTCTTGCCAGACTATCCCAAGGGCGCTATTGGGCACATTGTTCATACAGAGAAAGGCATTCTGGCTGTCGAAAAAAATAAAATTTTGATTCCTCCTCTTTGGAGCAAAACATTCTGCTGGGGATTTGAGGATTTCACCTGCTGCTTTGGCAACTATGGATCTGAGAAGGTAAATAAGAAAAACTCTAAGAATTCAAGAAATCAGTTATATGTTGTGGTCTTTAACTGGTTTGGGCACCCATTTCAGAGGCTGTTGGGGAGCTGATTTCAGAGGATGCTGTACAGGACTTTCTCACAGTCAAGCTTCTTGAGGAATCTCAAGTTGGATATCCAAGATAGTGTAAAATGATTTTACACTGCTCAAAAACATGGCATTTGCCTCTAAATTATCTCAAGTTTTCCATCCAGTGATTGTGCTGTCCATGGGTCATAAGGACAACACAAGGTCTCCTGGTCACTGATTAGAAATTTCATTGTGCAGAAATTTCTGCTGGAATTCAGACAGAACCATCTGTCAATTCCCCTCTGGCTCCAGCATAGCCCAGTGCATTCATTCAAAATAATGAAGTTAATACTCTCACTTCTTTACTGTTAAAAATAAATGGTCTATATCATCACACTGCTTGTTAGGGTACTTGACAGATCTAGTTTCTTCCTCTGCCGTAAATACAGTGATTTTTTGGATGTATTTGAGACAATGTTATGCAAAGAATTCTGCATTAGCTTGGGTACCAGAATAGCATAACATGTAATTCAGCAAGATACTGACTTGGATATTTGTGCAAGTGGCATTCATTATGTTTTTACAGACATACCCAAAGTCAGTGGAAATGAAAAAGCCATGAGATATATTTTAATTTCTGCTCCCTGTCTAATAAAATCAGTGCTTAGCAGTTCATAGTGTTGCTGCAGGCATAAATTATTCAGTTTGTTACTTGAAAATTCGGGGTGACGCTGAGCATAGTGAGTGTGATTACACAGTCATTATGAGTAACAGTTGGGAGTCCAACTTGAATTTCCTCAGGGTCAACATTGCCAGTGGACATGAGCTTATAGGAAACTTTAGTCTTTGTTGTAAGCAGGTAAAGGTTTGTTCTGTCTGTGGTAGGGGTTTTGTAGCTGTGCCATCCAACTCCGCCAGAATCATTGGCAGCAGAGTGTTGTCCCAGCTGTGTGGGGGAGAGCTAATGCAGAATGTGCAGGAGGATGCTTGTGCTGTAATTGTAGCAATGTGTAATAGACCTGACACTGCTTTGGACTGATTTGGGTGCTGCTAACAGAGCACAGAATGGAATTTAGTGCTTTGTCTTTTGGCTTTTCAATCCCAATAAGAAGAGGGTTGCAGGGCCTGGCAGTAACTCTGTTAGCAGTGGCCATCACAGCCTGAGACTTCTTTTTAATCTACATGGAATGTTTGCCTTCTGTTACTATATGGTGGCAGAATGACCTTTCCTGGAGTTGTGTAGGAAGTATGGCACAAGAGGAATTGGGACCCAGATCTCCTAAGACATAAGATAGTGAGCTTTGTTCCACCTTCCTGTTTGGCCCCTGGAAGATGGCAAAGTTGCATGCAGCCACAGCCCGTGTATGTCCATATGTTCACAGCTGTGCTCACATAGAGACTGGTTATGATGAGCTTTTCTTTCTTAGATTTAAAATATGAAGGGTCCATTTGGAAAATTGAATCTGCCATTTGGTATTAGTAAATACGTGGTATCACCAGATGAGCATTTGACTTAAAGACGCTTTCTTGTACAGAACGTGACTACATTTGAGTGCATGGCAGACTGGGGAAAGTGCCTCTGTGCAGTGTGTCCTTCAGCAACTACCATAATCACATCTGGAACAAGTTCAGTTGTGTGTGTCTGGGAATTCTCCTTGGTCAAGGACAAAGTGAAATGTCTAAACCTGAGACAGGTAAGTACTGTAGCTCTTCTGCTATGGAAACTTAATGAAACCCAGAAGATAAGGTCTCATATCTCAGATGATTGTCAGAAGAAGTACCTTTGGGTGAATCAAGAAGGCAGGAAAAAAACCAGTAATAAGCAGTATCATGTGGCAGCCTGTTATCAGGGCAGGAGCTGATAATATGCCTTACACCAACAGCTCATAGCTATGAGTGCCACTTGGTGGATTTTCTCCCTTTAGTAGCATTTTCAAAGTTCATCATGATAAAAGAAATAAAGAAGATAAGGCACATTCTCCTCTCTTGGAGTACAGCCCTTGGGTTATTTTCAAAAACAATTATCACCTAGAGATGCTTATAATTTGTTCCGGGCTGCTACAGCAATGGACAGGCTCTCTAAAACATCCTGTGAACTTAGCTGGTGGAGATGAAGGCTCAGCTAGGCAAAGTTCTTGATTCTTTTTTCTCAGCCTGAATTCAGAACATAAAAAGTTTATCTGTCACTCTGTGAGAGAGGGATGCATCCAATAAGAATGCTATAGTTTGTGTCCTCATTATCCAAAGCCCTTTAGTGGTTGTTGATTTAGAGTTCACCTGTAGTTATCAACAACCTGTATCCATGCTATTTCATTTACAAAATTGAATTCTCATGCAAGATTTTTGTGATTCAGCTATGGCAAGTTCTCAGCTTTACAAGTAAAACTACAGTACACCAGTATTGTATCTGGAAGGTAGCATGGGGCCTTTCTTCCCTAAAGAAATCAAGAGACTCTTGATTAAAAACTTTGCTACTTTTAGGCAAAGGATTCATTGATCATCAGGATCTCCAAGTGTTAAAAGCTTCTTCTGTTTGTTTGTTCTAGAGGGGTCTTCAGATGGTATTTCAGTGCCCTCTGTACCCTAAGCCAAAACTTAATTTATTTGTCATTAAATAAAGTAAAAACTTCATTGTCTGCTGGGATGCCAGAGAAGTATTTAGATCTTCATTTATTAGAAATTCCTGTTGGAATGTATGTTGAAATTAGCAGGGGAGACTGTTTTAGAGCAGCCTCTCTTCTGAGGTTTATGATATTTAATGCTGTGGAAAACAGAAATATGAGACAAGATCTGATGACCTTTTTATCCAGCTGGTTATTATTCCAAAGCAGGACATGAACATAGAAATGGAAGAACTAGCAGTAGAGAAAAGCATAAGCAGTCATTTTCATCAGTATCTAAACGATAACAGTCAGGGGGTCAGTTTGAGTTTCAGGCAACCAAAGAGGCTGTCTTTTATCCGCATTATAATGTCTTTCTCTTTAACAATCTAAAATCAGCTTTGCTGATGTGTTCCACTGTGATTAATTTGGTATTAACCAAAATCCACAAAGTGGTATGAGATCATGCAATGACAAATTCTGTATTTTTTCCTCTACTTTGCTAGCAGAGGCTTTTTTTTTTTATGACTGTCTGGACTGGATGTAAACTTGAACTATAGTTCTAAATGTCTTCCAGTGAATTACTTTCTGCTTTCATGTAATTCACTGTTTCATGGTGGCTGCTTTTTCTGCTGAACTAAAAAAATTCCTGAGAGAGTAAGCTTTGCTTAAGAACAGCTTATGTGCTATAAAGTGGATGCTATTCACTTACCAGCTGTCTCATGGGACTGACACATTCTGGTTTGGAATGTAGTAAAGTACAGAAACTATATTTCTGCAGAAAAAGTAGCTTTTGCCTCTCTAGCGGGATCTGCTTCCACAGTTCTGTGGAACACTAAAGATGGAGCATAATTGCCTCAGTATTGATCCATGCAATTTACCAGCAGAGGGATCTGTGTGATCCAGTCCCCAGAATTCCTGGGCCAAATGAAACACTTGAGCAAGGTGTGCTCTCTGCCTCACAGACCTCTCAGGAAGGTGTGGAGCGTATCTGTAAAGTGTCTGTGTCCTTGTCAGCCAGTTAAGTTGAATGGTCAAACTTGGTTTAAGTTTTCATGGACTAAACATTCCTGCAGTGAAGCTGGTCTTCTTTTTTGTCTTTTGATATTTGTTAAAATACCTTGGAGACAGGCCTCAAGATCTTTATGCAAATATGCTGCAGGATAGTTTCCATTAAGGAAAAACCTGTCAGTCTTTGCTGAGTGATAATGAAAAGATGTAGAGAGGCAAAAGCATGAGACTTTTTTTCATGAATGTGCGTTGAGACTGGTAGGTTCAAGCTGATATTATTGTAATTGCGTGCCTGTCTATCCCTCTCTTCTACACTCAGCTTGTATTTAAAGTGTTTCACTGCCAAGTAGGGTCTTCATGGGTTAAAATAAAAGAGAAAAAAGGTTTTACTGAAACTTGTGCAGGAGCTTAGCTTGGCTTGACTTAGCAGACTGGATGCTTTCACAGTGGATATGTTTTCTTTCATGCTTTGGAGGAAGGAGAGGAAATTTTGAGCCCTTGTAACTGCCTTGTCCCAGCCTTTTTTGCAGCAGTCTTGTGCAGTTCTCCAGTATGGGCACTTGGTTATGCCCAGTCCTTTGTAAAGACAAAGCTATCAGCTTTGTCAGTCCAAAGCTATCACTGAGCCTTCTTTTCCATGCTTAGTGAGTGTTTCTGACATCTGAAAATCACAGTTAGAGACCTAATTTTGTGCCAGTATTTATAGTTGACAGTTCTTGTGAATGGAATAAGTCCCAAGCTGAAAGTCATCCCTCGCAGTTGCGGGTCACCTTCAGTAATACAGAGCCTGCTGCAGCTCAGCTTCTTCACCAGTGGGTGAAGGACTTTTTCTCTGTTGCCCTACAAGTTTTACTGTCATTTACTGTGGTTATGGAGCAGAAATGTACAAGTGCTGTCACTTGAGAATGCTGCATTAAACAATTGTCAGCAGCGTACTTCAATCCATGCCTTCTATCTGTGCTATTAAATTGCCTAAAGCATGCTTCTTTTTTAAAGAAACTGTTTAAATAAGGCTAAGTTTAACTGGGCACTCCTTATGTCTCTGAACCTATGAAAAAACAACAAAAAAAGAATGTTGTGTAATGATGAAAGAGAAGAGTATTCCTACATGGCTTTAAAGCAAGAATGCTCCATAAATGTTGTTTCTCTTCTTAAACAATATTAGAAATGTAGTAGTACTTGTTCAGATACACAGAAGGATAAAACTGAGAAGGTCACTGAAATATATCCTGATAAATTTTATTTCAAAAAGTTTTTTTTAAATATTGAGACATTTCCAAGCATAAATTTTACTTAAAACTGCATGGACTGAAGTGAAAAATGATTTTTTTCTTGCTGTGCACAAAGCACTGTCTTAGAGTCTGAAGAGTAGGCCAAGGGGCCTGAATCAGTATAATTTGGGCAAATCATATAATCTCTTGGACCTTCAGCTTTCTTCAGCTATGAGTTGAGGACAAGGATGCTTCTCTGTAATATCCTTTGGTATTTCCCCCTCATTCCCTCTTCAGTTCTCCAAAGAATAACTAGGCTGCTTGTTCTTACTAAGCAAACGAGGTAGGACCGTGGTTCCCTAGTAAATCAGCGACCATCTGCTGTGGTTTATTGGTTGTTTTTCTCCCCACCAGGCTTTGTATGGACACACTCAGGCAGTGACCTGCCTTGCTGCATCTGTAACCTACAGCATCTTTGTGAGTGGATCCGATGACAGAACCTGCATCATCTGGGACCTGAACCAGCTGACGTTCATAAACCAGCTTCCTGCCCACGAGGAAAGCCTCGGTTCTGTTGCCATCAACAATTCAACAGTAAGATCTTCATTTATCATCTTTCTTCTGATGCATCCATGAACATTTCATGATAATTTAATGGGTGCTTTTCCCAACATAAAAACATCCTTAGAGTCTGATACATTGATTTTTTTTTTTTCTTTCTACAGAGATTGCTAATAGTGTTCTTAATGATGAGAGGCGAGCACTAAAAGCAACATCTTAGACTGAGTAGCTAAGTAGAAGCATCTTTGGATAGATAGATAGCAGGATTAAACAACTTTTAGTTTATGGAGCATGAAGAATTACCCTAGTGCCTCCTGGATTTGGCTCACCCATAACCTTGTTGCCCCTGTTATTTCATCAATTTCTCCTGACATTCACGCAGCAGAGTCACATCTGAGCTGCGCATTCGTGCAACTGAGACATGTTAGACTGCAGTCTGCCACCTCAGCTGACAACTGCCTTACACCTTTGCAGTGATAATGTTGGCTTTTTCCTTTCCTTTCTGCTCTCAGGTGTGGGGAGAGCTCCTGATAGCAGTGGGTATAAATCTGTTGAGGTCTGTTCCTGGCCAGAGCTGCATGCATGCAGATAGGAAAATATTCTTTATTGGATTTTACTGTAAACACTCTGTATGAGATTTTTTTTCTCCCAACCTTTTACCTCCCAAAAATGTTGCTTTCATATTTGTATTTTCTCTCTCTGCTAATATACTAGAGCAAGGTTTTACCTGCTCAGACAATTCAAGGTTGAATCCAGTCCTGGATATTGTACAAAGGCAAAATCGAGTTCATAGCAGTAAGAAACCAGGCAGATATTCTCTACTGTGCCAAAACAGTCATCTCATATCAGAGCTTTACTAACCATGCAGTCTGATGGCTAGCAATTTGAGGGTGGGAATTATGTAGTCTGTTCAGTGTCAGCTCAGCCCCCAGTCCTAGCAGTCCTGGTTAGTGTAAAGTGGCCAGTGGCCTCAGCAGGCCGGTTCAGAATATCTTGGTGGTCCCTTCTAGTGAGCTGAAGCAGTGCCAAGCACTCAGAAATGAGGGGGTGGGCTGGCACAGAGCTGCTCGAGATCCCAAGGAGACAGAGTTCTCTCTGTTCTGTACCAGCCAGTACAGCAGCCTTTTCAGTTGGTATCTGCTCTCCTGGAACTGTCCGAAAATGAGATGATCTGTGCCAGGAACAGTCTGGTGGCTGAGCCAAATGACTGATCTCCATTTTATTGGAGTGCAAATGGTTAAGCTGTTTGGAAAATAGTTTATAGAAACGTTCATTTAATAGAGGAAAAGCCTTAGAAAAGTATGACTGAAGCTTCAAGGAAAAAAAATTAAGGGGTCCATACTTTGTGGATGAAAAAATTCTTTTTGATGTTAGCAAAACAGAAGACTTAATTCTGAAATGTAATTTTTGTTTAATTCTTCTCTATATATTTATGTAGATCTACATGAAAATAGAAACAAAGTGTTTCCATTGTGCTACAGTATTTTGATTGACACAAAATTACATTATTGGTAGCAAGGGTTTTTTTCCTGAAAAATTCAGAATGGTTCAAATCAAAGTTTTGAAGGAAAAAAAAATTCTGTGAAATAAGAACACTATACAGCTCTTCATTATGTGATTGCTGGAGTTGCTAGAGCATCTAGAAGTTCCATCTATAGATCCAAACCTCACGGTTTGTGCAGCATAGACACAAAATAAGAACTGTCCCAAAAAGTTCATAAACGAAAGAGAATTGTAAAAGCTTGCTGTAACTAATTATTTCAGTTAGTTTTAAATCCCTGGTCCAGACCTGAAAAGCACTGTAGATCATTGCCAAATGCCTGGACATCATGTACGCTCATGCAGATAAGGTAGCTGAAATTTAATCTCTTGAGTTATTGGCAGCTCTGTTTTGAACATGCTATCATTTTTTATCTCCAGAATTGTGCCCAGCGGTGTGAAGAGCCCTGGCCCCAAATGAGGCAGGGGTGAAGTAAGGTGTTAGTTGACTTAAACCAGATGCATGCTGCTAATTTAAGGGCACACTGTCCTTTGCCAGAAACAGATGACTTTGCGGATGAGGTTCTATTTAGCTGATTCTTAGTATGGACAAGAGTAGAAAAGTTATGTAGAATTTCAGTTAACAACTTGATAAAAATGCACTTTTGATTAGATCATTTACAATTGCAGCATTGGCTCTTGGTTCTGTGTGTTTCCCAAAGGACTTAGCTGTGTATTTGCTCCTTACAAGCAGTCTCTGGTAAGGCTGCGCCTGAGTGGGATGGAGGGGAGAGGTGCAGTGCAAAGGATGCTTTCTGCATCACAGGTGCAGGTCACTGGATGCGGAGCTGGTCATCGGTCAGGTGCAGAACACGGTGTAGAAATGCGATGACAGTGAGCTCCCTGTGAGGGGCAGAGGAGGATTGTGAAATCACCAAAGGCTTTGCAGCTAAGCAGGTGAACACCACGTCCTTGTTTCAGAGAATGCTTATTTGGAGAACTTACAGGAGCACTAGTCCTGGCCCAGAACCTGTGCTAGGCACTGCTTGTGCACAGCCCCTGTCCCTGACAGTTGCTAGGTCAGTCTGTCAGTCTGCTCTTTTACTAAAAGCCTGGATTTTATGGAAGGCAGAAAGGGAACATTGCCTTATATATTTTCATTTAAAGATGTGAAAAAAACCTTGTTTCTACATTATCTTGCTAAACCTGAGATAGTTGTTCCAGGTTTCTGTGATGTAAAAATGTCAGAATTTTTCCTGGAAAAAAAAAGTAATTTTTACTTTGTCTGGTTTATATCATCTGCTCAGAAGAAAAACAGCGGTCAGAACTTAAATCAGAGCAATTCAGCAATTTATAATCAGCATCTAAAAGTTATGAGGAGGATGAGTGTAGGACTTTGAGACATTGACTCTTGCTCTGTTACAGGGGGACATTATCTCTTGTGCTGGCTCTTTCCTGTACCTGTGGACAGTCAATGGACAGCTTCTTGCAAGAACCAGCACTGCCTGCAGCCCCACCTGCCACATTGTTTGCTGCTGCTTTGCTGAAGTGATGGACTGGGACACACGCAGCATCATCATCACAGGAAGCACAGATGGTGTGGTGAGGGTAGGTGGATGGGAGAGAGGAAAAGGAATCCTGATTCATTGTAGACCAGAGGTAGACTTTTTTATTCTAAATGGAGGGACAGAGCTATTAAAAGCCCATGCCACTTTCTTAACAGTGCAGCAGAGGGCAGAAAATGAAAATCAGAGTAAAATATTTGCTTCCTATCAAATTTTATCCTCCTGAGCAGAGAACTTCTTGCCATTCAGGGACAATTTTGAAAATGTACTGTCCATTCTGGCATGATTCTGAAAGCAAAAATTCTATCCCTCCTCAGGAATATGTTTGAATATGATTTCTGAGAGTTCACAGCTCAGTTAATTAAGTCATACTTTCTCATGAGTAGGAATTCACTACTGAATCTGCCTCCAGTATGGTAGGTGAACTTCCTGGGTTACTGGGATTTTTGATAGCATGTCGGCTTTGCAACCCCACCAGCTCCCTGCATACCTCCCTCCAGTGTGACACCCTGCAGCACAGTGACAGAGAGGGAGACAACTGCAAAACCCTGTTCTGGTGTTAGAGGTCCAATTCCCACCCCTTGCTGGGAAGCAGGAGCTGAATCTCTCTCTCATTGTTACAACCCATGCTTCTTCCATTTTTACCCCCTCACTGGCACAGCTGTGGAGGACCAAATACAGCAATGCCCCAGAGCAAGGTGCCGGACTGAGAGCGCAGAGCGGCGCGACGGAAGAGCCGGGCGGCACAGGTATGGCCACAGGGTGGCCTGTGAGCTGCAGTGTGACCCCGTGCTGCAAGCCTTGTTTGGTTGTGAGGAACAAGAGGGGGTGTGAGCACAGTGGTGTGAAGGGGAGATGCTGTGGGCAACTGGTGCAGTGTTACTGTGACCAGCAGCAGTGGTGGGTAGCAACTGCCCCACCTAGGAGACAGAAAGCACACTTGAGCCAGCCATCTCATGGGCACATCATGCCTGGATGAAGCTGAAAGCTTCTTCAGAGGCTCTCTCATGGGTTCTGTCAACCTCAGAAAGCCACCTTTCTGCATGAACCTATGAATCCAATGGCTGGAAATAGTCCTGGCTCCAGAAAGTCCACTGCCTTGGCACCTCTGCTGATGGCCTGTACTAAAGTATCCTGGCATCATGTCAGAGTGGGCAGTGCCAGATCCTGCTCTGGGATGGAACAGAGAAGTTTGTTGTCTTTGCCACCTTAAAAGAAGTCAGAGGTCCTTCAAACTGGTGGAGGGCCAGCAGCAGGCCCTAGTGCTTGGAGCTGTTTATTCAAGTCTGGGTGCAGCTGAAGCTGATACCATGGAGTTCTCACAGAGCTGAGGTTAATAAGATCATGGGACTATGGTGCTGACTGGTACTAAAAAACAACTCAAGCTCACTTCTCTGTTCTAACAAATACAGGAGCTGAAACCTGTCAGAAAGCTTTAAAGGCACATCCTAAATAGCACAGCTTTCTTCTTTTTCCAGCGCTTTTTCTAAGAGAAAGGAATTGTGGTGTTATTATGTATAATTTACTCCACTTATTTGCTGTGGTCCTCATTACACACATTCTCTATTACTTCAATTTTAGGCACGCAATTTGCATAAATATAGAGCTATAGATGTAACATCTGCAAAAAAAAAAGATATTATACAGTAATTGGGCATTACCACAGAGATCTTCAAAAGTGCTGTTCATGGAACTTGGCATCAACATTACTTAGATTGCTATGTGAAAATATTTCCTATATGCCTCTGTATGTATAATGGCCAAACCAGATGCTTATCAAACCTTTTGTCACGCCTCAGAGTAGCCAGAGCCAGATGCTTCTAGGGAAGGTGCAAGAACACCCGAGATGCCAGATGTGAGATAGTCTGGCTGTGGTAGCTTCATATTTGTTTTTGTTCTCATCTCTAATCAAAGATTGCTTTGTCAATAAGTCAAAGCAAAAGACTTAACATTCTTTCCAAAATCCCTGTGTTATTCTGTAGTCATTTTGTGGATTCTCTTTACCTATAGAAAAGTCTCCTCTCATTTAAGAATTTCTGAAGTTCTTGTCCATAACTTCCCATGGCGAGTCTTTCCAGGCATAATTGCATATGCGTGTTTTTGAACAGACTGATATTTTAGCTATTTGTAAAATGTATATCTTAAGCAGTTTTCTAAACGAGGACTTAAGAGCCATCCATGGGAGCACAGCACAACACTCTTGTTTGTGGGTTTTTTCCAAGAGGACCATAAAAGATATGTGCCCACCCAAGATATCTGGTGATGTGTAGAGACAACACCTGTTTGCACATGAACATAAGGCTGCATGTTTTCAGGTGGATATGGGAACAGCATTCTTTAATAAAGAGTTGAGAGGTGTAATCAAAGCAGGGTCATACTCCCTTAACCTATTCAGATGACTTCAGAATTATTTTAAATGACCAAATATTCCCACATCTCATTCTGTGCATTAAAGAAAATAAAATTAATACAAACCACAGTCATTAAAAAGACCAGAGTAACTGTGATTGAGTTATGTTGTTAGGTGTGTGTGTATGTATGTGTGTGTATGTGGAATGTTCACAGCATTTAATTATTGGTTTTGTTATGAGCAGATTTAGATAAGTAGATAATACCAGGGCTTTATGTAATTTCTTTTTACTAGGCAATTATGGGCTGTATTATATCCTGGCAGCAAAGTATTGTGGGGCATCTTATTAAGCACAGAGCCAGTGAAAACTGATGAACAATTTTGCTGAACTAGGCATGCAATTTAGAAAGCAATAATACACAAATCCAATTTAGCACACAATTGATACAGCCGCACGTCAGCACATGTAACTATCATAGCCACAAATTAAATTGGGATGGGCCTATTTTGCAACAGCACAGGCCAAGATTAAATATATTTGTTCTCAACTTAACAACTTGCTGACCGTAAATAATAACAATCCCATCCATGCTGCCCCCCAGACGCTTTCTAAATATTTATTTTTAAACCACACAACAGGTAACAAGTGTGGAAAACATCTTGTTCTCTGTCGAGAACTGAATCCCAGCGTTGCCCTGACTGGTAAAGCGAGCAGGACGAGCCCGGCGGTGACGGCGCTGGCCGTGTCCAGGTAGGGCCATTGCCGCGCTGCCCGGTAGGGGACCCTGGGGCCGGGGCTGGGGCTGGGGCTGGGCTCCCGCTGTTCGCTCGGTTTGGGGGTTGTGGGAGCTCAGTCGGACCTCTCATAGCCAAACACAGCCCCTCAAGGAGCTGGCCTGGCTAGGTGCATTAATGAAGGATGTTGGGGGAGTCACTGGACAGGCAGGAGACAAGCCAGGAGCAATACCAGGTTTTGGCCAGAATAGTTGTAGAACTCAGTAGCTGCTGCACCATCTCTGCAACAGGGAAATAACTCCTATCCTAGGAGTTGTTGGAGATGCTGTCTCCTTAAAATGTGAAAAGGAAGGTTTTGGCCACTCAGTTTGCACAGCCAGCACTATTTTGGTTGACCCAAGCCTCTCCTGCAGTCATCTGGCTGTAATATTTGTTGTTATCTCTTATTCCAGGATGTTACGATGTACTGTAAAACAGTTACTGTTTCTTTCTCTGAAAGTGTTGAAATTTTGACAGTTGATAAAATGTTCCTGCATTCTGCATGCTCAGCGTTAGAGCAGTTAAGCGTGATGTTGATGTGCATTGAAAGGGAGAATGTTTGGGGTTAGGGTTAGTTTCATTAGTGTTGGTGGCACGGCGTGCAGCAGAGATTTCATTGGCTGAAGCCATGACATCGTGCTAACAAGTCTGAAATCTGAATCTGGACAGCAGATTATTTAACATCCATAGAGTCTCAGAGAAGGGTAAGAGTTTCTGATCTGGTTAAATTGTCCACAACTAACCCACTGAACTCCAGGAAAGTTTGGACCCAATTCTAAGCTCAGTCTTTGAAGTACCAAACTTTGAATATTCTAACATGGGTCTTCAATTTTAACTTTAAAGATAATGTACACCCCTGAATGTTGCATCCTCCTAATTGCTGCACATATAGAAAAAGCCTTGATCCTATTTGTATCTTCCTCTTAAACATGGTTTTCTTTGTCTTTTTCTTTCTTTGTCAAGAAATTCCTCCAAGCTCCTAGTTGGTGATGACTGGGGAAGAATCTGCTGCTGGTCTGTGGATGGGTAGGAAGAGATAGCCAAGTGTTCTTGTTTTTCCAACATTTTGGATGGAGAGAAAAATTACCCTTCCGAGCATGAGAGAATCAGAGAAACTGGAAGCCTCTGGTTGGGGACTGAATCTCAAAGGAGGTGTTGGACTGACCCTGCAGCCAAGTATAATTTAAATTAGACATTGGACCCCAAAATTGTGAGAGAAACTGACAGATATGCACATAGGCGCTGAGATTTTGTAGTATTTGTCTTGGGAAAACTTTTGTATTTAAAATGTTATTTTGGATATTGAACTTAACATAATACATTGTATTTCACAAATATTATCTAGCAAATAAAAATGCCTTGATTATGCTGAAGAGAAGTGTAGCTTAATAATAACAATATATTGTATTTTTAATATCATGAGATAAAAAATACTCATGCTTCAAACAAGTGTTAAGTGAGTATGTTGCAGTATTTTTGTTCTTCACTGACATACGAGAATATTAATATCTCCATTCTTACACTTCGTCCCAGAATCTCCATAAAAATGTATGAATGCCTTTTGAAAAGCTGTTTTGTTTGCAAAGTAAAGGTTGGAATTCGCGGGCTGATGCTGGTGCCTTTATCCAGCCCCGCTGTGATCATGTGTTATGGTGCAATATTTCCTAATCTCTTTTTTTTGTAGTAAGGCAGGCACAATGTATGGAATAGGTGAGGAGGAAGATCTGACATGGCCGGTCAACATATTCATTCATTTTCCTTCTTTGCTGTCTTCTTTCCTAACCTTGTCCCTATACTCTCTGGAAGATCAGTATATTAGACATAATTCAGGATTTACCTCCACCATCACCCTGTATGGTAAAAGTGAGCATTTGTAGTAAATGAAAGCTGAGACTATAGTGTAATAAATTCAAGTGCCATTTGTGTCCCTAGTGGGGATGGAGAAACTGTGAAAAAGCAGCCTCTTTAACATTTTAGCATAATTGGAAAGAGCTAAATTGATAACTCCCTCTCCCTTCTGCTCCTCCTTGACCTGGTGAAGAGATTGAATATCTTACCTCACATACAGAAGGGCTGAGCAGCCACACAGGCAGAGCAGCATCCTGAACACAGACTGGGTCACAGCAGTGCCAGGAAGAACACGAAGGACATTATGGGCATGAAGGCTCTTTTGTTCATACCACCAAACACATCCTTGAGCAGACAGATCCCTGATTTCCAGTGCACTGGGACTGGATAGCACTGCAGGAGTGAAGCCCCATGTGTGCTGTACTGGACAGCCAGAGATTGAAGAACATAAGGAACTGCTGTATGCCAAAATCTTGGTGCTAGAGACTTGCTAGAATCATTAGGAAGAATCTGGAGTAGAAGACAGGTTTTTACCACTCTTTTAATTACATGATCAACTTTCTTCTTCCCATAGGACACTGCTTAGCTAATGACTCTTCTTTTGAATCATGCTGCTGAAGGAGCAAGTCCTCCTGTAGCAAACAGCCTCCTTCCCTACAGAGTGCTGAGACATGTCCCCACCCCAAACCCTCCATGGTTCAGCCTGACTTCCATACTGAGTGAGGTAACTGCCTGTGGAAAATGCAGTAATTAGATGTAAGCTCATGATGCAGATATACAAGGAAGTCTGCATTATGTCTACACAGATGACCTGCCTGGTCTTCCTTTCTGACCTCCAAGTGCATGACTTGATCAGTCAAATACTAATCTTTCTGTGCTCAGGGAAACATACACTGAAAACAGGCCAAGACACACCAATATTTTCAAATCAAAATATGGAGCAAAGGTGAACCGTGCTTATCTTTATTTTTCCTGAGGACTGAGGAAAAGACAATTGTCAACAAAAGTATACTACTTCTTTCCTCTTCCTTCTGCACACTCTTTAGAAATAAGCTGTGATTTGGATACGTGGACAGCAAGACTTGGATTCCTGTCAACTGCGAAAACAGCTTTACTGAACCATGGTAAAGGTGATTAAGAGCTGTGAAAGAAAGTCACTACCTGTGTTTTCATTTACCTGGTAAGCATCTTGAATAGCTTGCAAACTGTCTCCTCTAGCCTTTTCATGGAGCCTGTCTTTGCCAACAGCAGATGCTCCCTGTTCTTGAGCTGGCAGTGGCACTCACTTTGCAGCCTGGGCAGGTGCACTAACGGCTCCAATGCTCTAGACATCAACCTGGCTTTGTTTGGTGTAAGAAGAGGCCAGCTGTAGGCTGGCTGTGCATGGATTTCACAGATTCATCTCCTTGTGCCTAACATTAGTTCTCTTAAATCTTCAACAGTTGCTTCAGCAACATCTGTTTTGGATCACAGAGAACAGGTCCAGAGTGTGCATGTGTGAATGGAAGTCAGAACGTTAAATGTGTTCCCAAATCAAGCTTCTCCTCATCTTCAGGGAGCTGTAATTTGGGAGACTATAAAAGGCAGATGAATAGAAGTGGGTTGAAATTTCATCCTGGTAAAAGTTCTCATTAGGAATGATTTGCTGTACAACAATGCTTGGTTGAGAAAATTTTGGGTTCTTCTCTAGCTCCAGAGAATTTTTCCCAGATGACATAAATCATGAGAAGAAACACAATACTGTGTGTGCCAAAAGCACAACTCAGACTGCAGAGTTAAGGCACAAATGTTAGCATGCTGCAGTCCTCAAATTTTCTAGGCCTGATACAGCCAGTGTGTGTGACAGTGGTAGAGTGCTACCTGGTCATTTTTCTACAGGTAAGTCTCAAAATTTTGCTCAAAATTTGTAATAAGTGGTTGAAGGACCACCTGAAACCAACCCTCTTGCAACCACCTGTTTTAATATTTGTTTTGGTCTCCTGCATATTTGGTAAATTATGAATGTCCATTAAAATGTCCAGGAGATTCCATCAGCTCTGTATGTGGAGGTGGCTTTCACTGATACATAGCCAAGACTTGGTGCTAGGTCAGGGGCAGTAGTGTCATGAGTTGTGAGTATCCTGATATGACACATGCTTGGGATGTAGGGGAAGCAGATCTAGAATATGCTTGAAAAATGAAGTATAGCAATTCCACAGCAAATACTTTTAGCACAACTCCATTGTTACTGTAAGTGGAACAGCGTGAACATCAACAGAGTGTTATAATTATCTCAGAACCAACTTTTGCATGGGGTAAGTAGCTCAGGGTGAGAATTATCCTTAAAAGAAATCCAATCCCATTAGGATAAGAAATGTAGAAATAAGTTTTAACTCTGCCCTATAGGGAAATGAAGAAATGTGGAACAGCAAAACCTTTATGCGACTTTAAAAACCAATTTAATCTAATTGAGTACCATAAACCCTAAAATGCCTTAATTACACTTATTTGGTTATTGCACAGGCTATCTTGCTTCCTTGTTCAGCAACAGAAGTCTTATAAGTATTACACTGAGCATTAAGTAGTGTCTGATCTCTAGCATTCTGCTGGCTAGTTAACACTCATGAAGCAATATTTGCCTGTGCACTGCACGGCCTTTGCATCCTCATGAAGAAGAGTTTACTCAAACCTTTTTTGAGAAATCTATGCAAGACAATCAGTAATTCCCACAGGAAAATTTTCCCTGTGGTTGTCACTATGTGCTACTCTTCTCAACTCAGGGATCAGTTGTTGCATTACCGGTGTCACTATTCAGACATGTGCATGGCAATTATTGTCATTGAAGTCAGCCAGGCTGATGGAGGGGTGTGTGAGGGTATAGGGTGGTGTCATTCCTGTGGAGGAATGCCAACCTTCTCTATACTTTTTGCCTTACAGATAGTTTGTAATCAGAGCTCTTTCCAAGCATCAGGAAGCTCATGCAAATTTGCCACAGGAAATTTTTAAAAGGGCTCATCTAAAAGGGCTCACCCTTATTCCCTGCGCTAGGGTTAAATGCCTTATGGAAATGTGGTACCCAGAACCAGGCAGCCTTCAGCAGTACACTGGAATATTAGTGATCATGAGTAATATTTGCTGTAATGAGTACTGAGCAAATGCAGCCCTTTTGATGGGAACAGCAGTGGCTCTGTTCAGCAATCCCTTGATGTGTTTCATATTCAGGTGTTGCAACTCTATGCATGTGGAGGCTGTTGGTGTAGAGCAGTCACTGGGGCAACAGCAGCATGGGAACTTTCCCTGTTTCAGGTCTCCTTGTTCAGTTTGGACACAAGGCTCTCAGGACTTTGTTTCTCCTTTGCACAAAAGTTCCCAGGCCAAGTGGGACAACAAAAACTCCTTTTCCCGTATCTACTCCAGTTTTGCTGGGATGAGCTGCTCTCCTGAGGGGAGCACATGATGTAAGCCACAGGAGTGAATAGTGAGAGTGCTCCGTCCATTCCCTGCCATCTCCTGGCTGTGGCATCTCCAGTGAAGAAGTGGTGGTGAGTTAAGTCTCCTTGTCCAATGTCCATGTCTTTATACTCCTTATTTTACAGACACTGCTGAACTGACCAAAATCAAACGCAGTCAAGTTGCAGTCATTTCAGTTCCGACCTTTGACTGACACAGTTGCAGAGTACCAGATCTAGGAAGCAAGCAAAAAGTCATATCTTTGTGTGACAGTGGGACTGTGGATGTTGTAAACAAGGAATTCCAGTAGTTATGGAAATAACCAGAGCTGCTGCCACACTATGAAGTTATTTGGTTGGGAAGGTGAAATCCTGATTTGCTCCAAAGCCTTTGTCAGCCTGGCAGGCTGGCTTCAGCCAGCATTTGTTGGCTTTTGTTGTGCAAGGACTCATTTGCCACCTTGTTGTATAGCAGCCTGTGGTGTTCATGGGGGAAGCTCTGAGCTCTCTGGAGCCTGATTATGAGCTGAATATATACTCCATATCTGGGCTGTATATTTACAGGCCCTTCTCTGTGCTAGTGCTGGGGCTGTGATAAGTGGGAGGAGGCCCACTAGAAATCTACTGAAGCAAGTCTAATTGAACCAAATAGACCAGCTCAGTAGAGTAGAAAATAGTCCTTATATATCTACCTGAAAAAGATAATGACCTTTTAAAGAACAGAAGCAATTTTATTTCAATACCCCAATTACTCTGAACTCTCAAATGTCAAAGTGCCAAGCACTTTCAAAATAACTTAATTTAGACATTTATAGCACTTAGACACTGCTAGTTTCTTATCTAACCTAATTATGGGTTGTACAGGAAATTGCAAAGCATCCCAATTAGTGTTATTTTTTATAGTGATACATAGGAGTGGCCTTTGCCATTTGCCGTAATCATGTGCATGGTGATTTACTAATTTTGGCTTTTGTGTTAGCTCCTCTTCTATCCTCTGGTTGCTCTTTGAGAGCAAGCAAGTAGGAAGTAGAGGTAGAGGTGAGCATAGCTATGTTTGCCTGAGGGATTTGAAGGGCATATTTTCCTGAGAGCAGAGTACAGTTGCAAAGCAGGACCATTGCAGATGAAGAGGTGCCATGTAGAAAATAAGGGCTGGCTAGCAAAATTGTTGACCTTCCTCTGATCTGAGTACTTAGACCGTGATTCTTGACTTTTCTTATGCAATGTCCACCTAGATTTAATAATGTCAGATCAGATCATTGGAGAAAGGAAAACATCATCTTGCCATTATTTGCACTACTGTAAGTATCAAAGCAACCCACTGAAAGACTACAGAGAAGAAAATTTCACTGGGTATAATAAGCTTGAGTATGAGAAATGCAGAATGAATGGATTTAGTTCCTTCTAACAGGAACTGCAAGGCCAAATTAATCCTTGGCTTAACTCTCTCTGGCTCCGGCCCCACAGGACTAGTTTATGGGAAAGAGATGTGTAAAGCTGCTTAACTGGTTGCCTGAAAAATCCCTTCACTGACAGCACTGAGCAGTTTCTACTCTAGTTCCTATGCACAGCAGGCAGAATCAGAGGTGGAGGAAAAGGTGCAGCACCACTGAGCAGTATTCAGTGACTTCTTGTTTGCATTCATGGTAAGGGGAGGACATGCACCCAGTTACTATGTTTGAAAGTGACAGCTGTTGCCCATCCCCATGTGGTTTTTTGCCCTGTATATTTTATGTGGTCTTTGTTCCGTGCTGTGCTCCTCCACCTTCCCCAGTGTCAGGAGAGAGTTTGTCTTAGCAGTCAGAGAAGTTCCTGCAGGCCTCTTCTTTCCTGAGGATAATCCAAAAGTATCAATGGCTAATTTCTCAAGGAAAGATGTGGGGTTTTGGGTAGCTATGTACTGCTGTTAACTGTGCCCAAGATGACGCCAGCCTGGAACAGGAAGGCAAAAGCCCCAGAGGTCATCTTGCCTTGTCACAGCTCTGCAAAGCCCTAATGCACTGTTGTGTTCTCATTCACTTCCTTATGGCAAAATATTGCTACAGACAAATAGATAGGCTTTTAACAAGGCTTAAATTAAGTCCATGAGGGAAAGCTTATGTTTGACCAAACCAGTCCCTTTCCACAAAGTTTTTCCTTAGCCAGGACCACAACCCAAGATTGCCTGGGGCCTCTGTGGACGTGACCTCCTACTTTCCTGGTGTGAGATGCAGAGGCAGATCCTCACAGATCAGGTCTCAGATCCTCACAGCGGGGAAATTCAGCTGCAGTAACTGCCTCTGTTATGTGCTAAAATGAAAACCTGAGCAGGTCTCAGCAGGAGGCTCACAAAGGGCTGCCAGAACATTTCTGACCATAGTGGTCGAAGACTGAAAAGCTCTTTGTGGGGTTTGGAAACAGCCCAGCAATGCTGGTAAGGAACAAAAGAGATGCAATTGGGTGCCAAGACAGGGAGGATTCCTGAAATATCTATTGCTATGGATGAGTCTTCCATTGACATGCAGTCTTTTGATCTGCCCAACCAAGGTAGTAAAATGGAATCAAACCTGCTGGTGGAACAAAGCACACGGAATGAGTGTATTTCACAATGGTGCAGGAAACTCAGAAGACCACTTGTTATGCAGTAAAATTTAGGAACTTTATCTTTTACCCTGGCAGGTTAGACTGAAGCCAAAAAGGATCTTTGCACCTTGATGTCACTCACCAGAGGTATTTTGGAGAAGCAGAATTTAACCTGCAAATTAAACATTTAATGCAATCTTATCTGGTCTGGGTCCTATGCCAACAGCACCTGGCCAAACCCTGGCTAAGGACACAAGTTTATTGTACTTTTTAATGAAGAGAACCCCACAATTACATTACAATTATACTAAAACAAATAATTTGCTTGCAGTTGCAGAGATAATGACATGCTGACCACACCTACCAATTAGAAAGTTGTAATAAAGCGTAATAAAATACCTTTTCCTTGGGCTGCAGAATCAACCCCCACACAGCCTGTGACACTAATATGATTTACTCCTATTTGCTGATGGAGGATTCTAGTAATAAAATTTAATGTGGAGGAACAAGGTGCATTTAACCAAAGCTGTAAACATATCTAATTCTATTTAAAGCTATAGGGTGCAGTACATTAACGTTTAACAATCTGATATTAAATTGGTGTGAAGCTAATAGAGCTGTATTTGATAAGGTTTCAGCACAAAGCCATGCTTTACCAATGACAACAGAAGGAGTAACCAAAACAGTGTGACTCAGCAGACTCCAACTGCTGCTTAATAAGGTACTAAGAGTCTTCATGGGAGCTCCTGTCATAAAAGAACTGTGGGCCACCTTCAGCTCTGCTGCTGTTCTGCTGAAGCCAGAGAGAGTTAGGCCAGGGATTAATTTGGCCTTGCAGTTCCTGTTAGAAGGAACTAAATCCATTCATTCTGCATTTCTCACACTAAAGCATCTTATAATCAGTGAAATTTTCTTCTCAGTAGTCTTTCAGTGGGTTGCTTTGATACTTACAGTAGTGCAAATAATGGCAAGATGATGTTTTCCTTTCTCCAATGATCTGATCTGACATTATTAAATCTAGGTGAACATTGCATAAGAAAAGACATAGGAAATGTCTGCTCAGGAAAATGGGTGTTCTCTCGAGTAATATTTCTGGCCTTATTTCACTCAGCTGGTCTGTTGCCTTTCAAGATTCTGCTGCCATCTGAAGTCAGTTCCAAATGGAAAACATTTGAAAAGCCTGGAATTTTCTGCAGAATGAAGAATTCAATTCCTAATACTGGGACTTTCTAAATGCTGTGTAAGAGACAAACGCATATCCTTCAATCTAGGAAGCAACATCCTTCTCTAGGAAGCAATAAATCCTACAGAGACTGAGACAACAAATCTTACAAAAAAAGGTAATTTATTCAGCTCCATTAACTATTATTTTGGGGAATTAGATATCAAACATAAACAAGAATATATAGGATATTAATACATAAAGAATGATATTCATTAACATGCTGGGCATAAATATACAGTAGAGGATTCTTCTGAACAATGGGCACAATGGCCAGTTGTATGCAAAAGGAATGTTTGTATCCAAACCTGGAAGTTTTCACAGCTAAGTGGTCAGATCAGTAATGTGTTAGGATTTTATTTTTAATTCCAAAGCAGTAACTAATAAATTCTATATTTTTCTAAGGCCTTTTGAACAGCTGTCTGCATAACAGATGTCCTCTCTGAATAGTCAGTTAAACTGGCTATTCCAAAATTGATCCCTGTATGTTGAATCACTCATTAGCACCAATTTGGTTTTGGTCAATTAGTTGATTGCTGTTGTCACTGGAAGTCCAACACCTGATCAGAGAACAAGGAAAGATACCATGCCCTTTTGGTGGGTAATTAACTCCTGGGATAATGCAAAGGTGAAACTTACGTCTCTTTTGACAGCTCACAAACGCAAACATTAAAAATGCAAATGATTACTAGCAAATCTATTGATAAAAGCTGGCCTTAGTTTGGAAAGAACTGTTTTGATAAAGGAATAGAACTGGAATTAGTACTGTACATAATGGTCAGCCTGATAAGCTTTTCTTAAATTCTTTTTTATAGAAGAGATTTTTATCTAATGTGGAAGCAGGTGACTGCATTTTGTATTTACATATCCTGGCTAGACAGTAACAGATTATGCGTGCTGCCTAATCTCTACCACCCTTCAAAAAAGTTAAAAAGCAGTTTATACAGACTCACTTATTCTGGTGAAACCCTCCAAAAAGGCAGAGATGTGCTCTGTCACATGGTTGCCCTTGGATGCATGTCCCCATCCTTGCTTTGTCCCCCCTGTCCTCCTCTCCTGCACTGCCATGCAGTAACGGGAAAAAGGGCATTAGTGTTCCTGTGATGATCCCCAGCTGTGCTCTGAGCTCTGGTGAGAAGTTCTTCTATCACCTGTAAAGGAAGAAGCAACTTGGACCATCTTAGTTATGACTCCAGAACCCAAGGAGTGCTACTCCAAAATCCACATTAAATACTGCTGAATGAGCAGCCTGTCATGGGGCTCCCTCACAGACCTGGAGAAGACCTGGCACGTGCCAAGTATCAGCTCTCCATGACCTGATGGTGACCTAAAGAGCCCATGCTTTTATGTCTCCACAAACTGCACAGTTACTCAAGGGCTAAAGCTTCCTGAGAGCTGAAAGATGTTGGGTACTGAACTCTCCCTGAGCTTTGGGGAAATTTAGACATTGAAGATACATGAGCTTGAAAACATCAGTCCAGCTATTCTTCATGACTGAAATGCCCAGGATGGCACAGAATAGCTCATTTTCCATGAATGTGTATCAAAGGAAAAGGAAGAATGCCTTCTCAGCCTTCCCAGTTATCGAGAGGTAAAGAAAGAGGAATGTTATTTTGTGGCCTCACAGCAGGCTCATTTCCCTACCTCCTGAGCCCTGGTCTTTCCAAAGAAATAACTCCAAAGTCAGCAGGGCATTACAGAGTCTTTTCCATACTGAAGGAGGAGCTGTGTTCCTCTAGATCAGCAGCTCAGTAGTGCAGGCTACAGGAGGAAACTTTTGCAGGTTTGGAAACACCAAACTAAACCAAGACCAAAAGCAGTGTCCTGGTTCTCTGTTTTTCACTCGCTATCAAGTTTTTCCTATTCCAAATCAGAATTAAAAAAAATCAAATCCTTGGAGATGTTCCCAAGCTATGAATATTCTTCCTTAGCTCATTTGGGTTTAACTATAAATGTTTCCTTCAGATTATTCTGAAATATTTTATTTCAAACACCTTACTAAAAGTAACATAAGTTTTTAAAGACAACATCATTTAGAAAGGGAATTTGAAAACAGAACACCAACTTTGTTAACTATTTCTGGAGAAGGGGAAAAAAAGCAGAAGAAGTCATTTTAGCTTTTCCTTTGCTGTAGAAAATGTCTCAGCTTTACTGGGTTAATATTTTTCTGATGGGACACAATGCATTAAAGTGGCCATTTTCCTGGTCAGTGGTCTTTGCCTTCAGCAGCAGTCTGATGGGCATGGATCCTGCCACTAGTCCTCCTGAGGCTTGCTAAGATACTGATGTTTGCAACTGGACTCATCACATTAACATTAAAGAAGGAATAATGTTTAGTGTTAAAAATGGCCCAGGTGGAACTTCAGTCCATTTCCAACAGGGGTATAGAACACTACAAAGGCTATCTCTGGGATGTCACTTGTTGACCAGCTGCTTTTTCTATGATTACTTTCAACTACATCGTGTTTAAAAGTCTCATAGAAAAATAGAAATGCATGAATGGAAATAAAAAAATAAGGACATTTGTATGATTTTTATAAATAAACAGCACGGCAAGAATTAAATAGAACACAGACAAAAGACATTTATACAGGCATGAACTATTACAGCTTGTTCTCCTGAAAGAGTATCTGTGCGTAGACTGTCATACTGGGAATGCCTTTGGCTTCCTGAATCGGCTTCATCAGTTCAAGTTCAGCATATGTTAAATTCTCCTCTGCGATTTTTGGCTGCAAAACAGAACCAAGAAATTAGTTATAATGTCATTACCACCAAATGTAGATATTTTATAACATTGGCTATAGTTCTTCTCCCACCCATTCTAATTCTACTGTGTTGTTAATCAGTTTACTCTGCATTAGTGTTAGTTCACAGAAGATGAAATAAAAATAAAATTAAAAATAGGAAACAGGAATATGTAGGTTTTTCAGGTTTGCTTCTAATTTCACAAACACTGAATATTTTGACCATTCAAATATTGTAGATTTGAAAGATGTATGTTAGCAAAATGTTCAGCCTTCTTAATACTAAATCTCCCAATTTTATTTATTGCAGATTTCACAATTTGAAAGATATATGCCAGATTTGCTTTCCAGCTGTAAATGTTGGACCAGTTACATCTCTAATCACAGCCACTCAGAGAGCCTCTCAGTATATTTCTTAACAGAACCAAAAAATGTGAAATATATGCAGAAGGCAGAAAAAACAGGATAGAATTACTGCCATTCCAGTGGAATTTCACCACTTTTGCCAAGCTATAGATGAGTTCAGAGTTTAGAACAAAAGCCATAGCACCAAAACTGTCTGCTGTATTGAAATGACTGAATTTGACTTAAAACTATAAAATTTAGCTAAGGGAGATGGTCAACAAAGTTTACTGAACAAATTTCTTGTGCGTGGCAGAAGCTGCCTACTGCTGTTGGGGGCTTCATCCAGACTCAGGTGGCTTAGAGGAGGAAAATCTTGTCTTGTGCTCCTGTATGTGTTTTGCTCACAGTTGGGAGTGGGTTGTTCATGTCTAATTCACCTCAGAAAGTGTAGCAACAAACAAAAGAGTTGCTGTGGAATTGTACATGAAACCCTCAGTACCTGAAATGGATTTCAGTTCATCTGTAGAAGATTGAGGTCTGTGCTCCCTGAAGAAGGATGAAGTTCTACAGCCCTATGCGAGTGAAATACTGGAGAATTTGTTCTTTATCTTCTTGAGTACTGTGTTCTACCTGAATGACTGTGTCCTCAAGCTGAAGTCCACAGGACAATTAAAAAACCCAAAACATTTCAGCCATGAGAATTTTTGCAGTCACAAGAAGCAACCACGAAAAGGTTGCATCTCTCAGACTAAGAAATGCTTTGGTAGTTGTAAACTTAAAACTGGCTTGAAGTTCATAAACCAAGATTTTCCACACAGTATTTAAATGTTAGGAAGAAACTGTAAATATTTGCCAAGGACAAAAGTTTCACATTTTATTTATTGCCTATTTATTTCTGATTTAACACAAATGATTCCTGTTTCCTTGAAACGTGTTTAAATAATTATTGTATTGTCTTCTGCCTAAAAATATAAGCACCTAACACCCTCTGAAATCAGTCCCTGTGCTCTCCTGCTTCCTGTCCTTTGCACTGATCTGGAATCCTCTCCTTTTGCCTTGACAGCTGCTCACACTTAGCATTTCAGGTTGTTTCCATCAGGCTGAAAAAGTTTACACTTTTCCAGCATTAATTTGATCTTATTTTTTCTCTGCAGATCAAATCCTCAAATACTTTGTGCAGCTGCTGCTGCAAGTGGTGTCACTGAAGTCAACTGATCCGTGCAATGTGAGTACAAGCCTTTTGCAGGGCATTGCATGCCGGGCTGGCACCTTTGCATTTCATCATTCACAGAGCCTTCCCTCCCTCCCCCACCTCCATGCACAGTCCTATTTGCTCTCGCCTTCTGGTCCTGATTCACTATCAAATGCTCTGCTGCTGACAACACAGAAAATTTCCTGCTTTCATTGAATTCTCTGGTGTAATGACAAAAGGAATTCCTGTGGATCCAGATAGATCTTGACTGTAACAGAAATAAAATCACACATGCATTTTCTTTGTTAATGTATTAGGACTGAACTGAACCACAGTGTTTAGGAAGACATCTCTCCTATCCTATACCTTGGCTTAAAGACTTAGAGAAAACTCTTGGTCAACTGCTGTGATGCCTGAAAAATTTTTATATCGCCCTTTTCTTTCTATCCTGACAGTATCAGCCTCAGTTTCTAGGCACTTCAGTTGTTTTTTTGCTTTTATGTCAAGTTAAAGATTCTTTTTGAGATTTCAAAACTGTATGTGCCTGTCTATTCAGTTATGTAGTACAGAAGCTAAATACAGGATTGACATTGAGGGTGGACACCACAATAACACCAACAAATGCTGAAGATTTTATTCTCAGTGTATGACAGTATACTGAGTCTCTGTTTGAAAGTATTGGGAATTTTGCTGCCAGCTTCACAGTGTCACATCAGACCTTCAATGCATAATGACACACTGCATGTGAAAAGCCTCCTAAAAATGAATCCGATAAAACTTTTCAAACAAAGCTGTTGGTCACTGCCATAGTAAAACTCTACGTTTCCTAAGTCTGATGCAGAACATCTGTTGAGGTAGAAATATTTTCATTGTTCTGTAGGAATCAGTTGTTCAGGACAAGCTAAATCTGTGTATGTTTTCCCCTTTATTGTTTAATCATATTTCTTTTTATGTTTCCATTTAGAAAATGCTGCATGTCCTAAAACAGCCACCCCAACGCCCAGCTCATGTAACTTTTAGAAGTAAGATTTATGAAATCATATTGTCCAGGTGTTTTATTATATTATCTCAAAATTGCATTGTTTTCCAGTGTAGATTATCTCTTTATTCTTACCTTATTCTATTATGTTTGGATATGAAAAATAACACTAGATTCCCCAAAACAAGTCATTGGGCAGTAGTGGCTGATGTGTTGCTTTCATACATTTTTATGATGTTCCTATAGTAAACATAATTTAATAAAGCCAAAACACACTAAATAAATAATTGCATCTAGAAAAGCAATAAAACCAAATAAAATTAGTACTTTCATAAGTGGAAAAGGTACTTCAATTACTGCTACAAGCAACAGCACACCATAAAATGTGTAGAATAATTTCCCTTATGCATATTTCTAGTATGTAATAATTTGATTGAAAATATGAGGAAACACACAGGAGGTTCAAAATTGTGAAAGGTATACAGTTTTCAGCAAAGGATGTGTAATAATAGTTCATAGGAGCCAACACTACTTTAAGTACCTGTGGTAGCCAGGTTTTTATTCCATACGCTCTTCTGCACTTCATTTATCAACCATGTGTTTAATTTAATTTTGCTGGTTTGTTTGTCCAAAACTAACTTTTTTTTTGAGCAGACGGGGGAAAAAAACCCCCCTAATTCTACGATTTCATCTTTCATTAGGATTGGATATTGTTTTGGCAGTGTTAACCTGGAACCGTGCCACCACCTCCTTTCTGGAACAGTCACGTGGCTTTAATAACTGATGTTATAGGTGGGATGGAGGGTAGGACAGAAGAGTAAGAGACAATGAATGACTGGCCATTCATCCCTCTCTTTCTGTCCTGGCTCTTCATCTAGGAGGTCATTGGCATTTCTAGGGCTACAGCATCCTTTTCTAAAAAATTTCATCATTGTTCTAAAATAATATTGAAATTATTTCTTCAAGTAGGATTCTATTCCAATGTGGCATTTCTAGATACAGTATTTATCTTATGTCTGTTTTCTCATCTTGGGAACATATACTTTGCCAAAATATAAATTAGGAAGAGTTATGATTTTCCAGTGTATCTTCTGGCAAATGCAAAATGATTCCTCTTCCAGGTTTCTTGTAGTTTAATTTTAGTTTATTCCAGTCACAGGGCTTCCCATGGGCAACTATTCAAAAAAGCTCACTTATGGAACATTTTTCTTATTAAACAATCTCCAAGATCTATCATGTGAATATGTAAAAGAAACTAAAGTATGTGTATATATAGTTTTGTTTTTATTGTGTTTGTCTAGTATATAAATGTGTTAGAAATTAACTGGAAGGGTTGAGGCTTTAATCAAAATTATTCTGGATTTTATGTCATAATTACGAGGAATGTCAATTTTGCTCTTGATAGGCTTAGCTAGTTTGTTTGTTGGCAGCCTCAAGGATGTTTACTGTGAGCACTGTCAGACTTGAAAGTTCTTGAAGTTTTAACTAAGACTACTCTTATCCAAATTTATAATTAGGTATGAAGAAAACAAGTAAATAATCTCATAAATTTAACTTCTCCGAAGAAACAACTGATGCCAACTTGCACTTAGAGACTGCTGCAATCTCACTGTTCCATGACGACACGTTATCGTGAAGATGACAAACTCAATGTGAATTTTTAGTTTACTATCAAAAATAAGCAGAAAAGGCCTGACTTCCCAGTTCATTTCAGTCCTAAATCTTTTAGAGACATCTGCTGCAGACATTCACCTTTGAATTCAGTGTCTATATAATCACACGTAATGTAGTTTTTGTTTGAGATATGATACAGAAAGACTTTTATACGGGGGAAAAAAAACCCTATAGATGAAATCGAATTTTCAGCTCTGAGTTTTCTGGATTTAACAAGCATATGTCCCAAATTGAGCACATGGCAGGAGGGTTGGAACTAGATGATCCTTAAGGTCCTTTCTAAAGCCATTCTATGATTCTATGAAATTCCAGTCAGAGCTTCACAGTATTTTTAGTAACTCCGGTTTCCTGCAGTAACACTTGAAAATGAAACTCCACCCTCACTGGCATGCCCTGCACTCATGGGTGAAAAGATTAGGTCAGCAAGGATAAAACCCTGCCAATTCTGCAGAAATTTGCTGGTGTGATTGCCAGTACATGGCAAATTGCCACCTGTGGCCTGGCCATGCCGTGCTGTTGGGTGAACATGTGGTGCCCGGGGATGCTGCAGGAAGCGCAAATAAGAAAGGTAGAGAGTCAAGAGGTGCTGCTCATGTTTGTTTGATCCAGTCTCTGTAAAATGCACTTCTTGCCAGGTTCTCCACAGCACCAAGAAAGCAGCCTTGCCCCACTGCCATAAAGGAGCTCTTCTTAGCAAGCACACTCTGGAACTAGCATTTTCTTTCTCTCCCTTTCTCTTGCAAAAGCCAAACTTTACTCTTTGGCCTTTTTCCTTTAATGTTTGAGAAACATCCTGTTTTGTAGTCACAGTCGGTAAAAAGCTCCACAGAAAAAATGCAGATACTGTCCAGATGGCACAGCTCAGGAGCATCCAGTGTCACTGCCTGAGCACACTCCATCAGAAAGTGTCTAGACAGGACTCCCCAGGCCAACTGGTTGGGCTGTGTTACCACAGGAAGAGATTGTTGGCTGTATGCATGCCCAGAAGGGTGGAAACTGCAGGCTGAGTGCAGCCTAAGGGAAAGGGGGTAGCCCACCATCTCCTCTGCATATCTCCTTTTCAAAGTATCTGGTTTTTGAAGCCGTGGAGGGGATGGGATATGGCTGCCAGGTTGGCCATCACTGGAGGGTCAGTGATGGAGGTGAAGGTGAGGATGTGCTGAAGCAAAGGTCCAGCACGTTTGGTGGATGAGCTGCAACTCCCTTGTCTGGGCCACCAGGACATGGGAGAGAGCACATGCTGGCAGTGGGGTCAGGCACGAGAAAACTCACTGTAGCTTCAGAGAGAAAAGGATCAATCTTTGACAGTCCTAATTTTAAACACACTGGAAAAGCCCTCCCTTTATAATATGAGTCCTTTCTTGTGCTAAAAGCAGTAGTGTTCCTGAGGGCCACAGATACGCTTAATGCTCAAACCCTGTGAACTTTAGTGGGATGACTTCCTCATTAAGATAGTACCATTAACTCAGAAGTCAGAAAGATTTTTTTTTTTTTTAAGACCTTCAAGTGTTTACCAGTGTCAGTGACTTGACTGCAAGCAGAAAACCAGAGATTCCCCTGGAACCGAGGAGCTTCAGAAATTACTTCTGCAGAAATTCTGAAGCTAGATCTGCAAAATGAGTTATCCTCTAGAAATCCATCTACTGGCCAGTAAGAGTGCTGAAATATCAAGAGAGACATTCAGTGCCAAAGCTAAGAAATATGACATTGGAAAATATGGAGAGCAAGAATTACGTTTTTTAGTGGCAATATCAGTTAAAAAGGGCAGATTTTTTCCCATTGAGATGCCTGTTTTTCACTCCCTATAGCATAAAATGCCTATATTCCCGGACAAAAATATCCACAACAATTTGTGAAGACTCTCACCATTGCATCTAAATTTTGTTATTGAATCCCACAGAAGTTATGACTACAAAGATGATTTGTTAAGCCCCACTGAATGAGTTTTGGGGGAAGAGCATCCTCAGCTTTGCTAATGCTCTATTGCTTTTACACTTGCAGTTATTCCTAGATTCTAAACCAACACTGCTGGAAATCAGGCTGATTTCTCCTTATCATTCCAAAAAAGTCAAAGAAGTAATTAAAAGTTTTCACTTCACTGGTGACACTTTTGTTACTCCAAATGTGTCATTACACAAAAATCATCCGCTGTGGGATTTTGTACATACACAAATCTTGACATAGATCCAACAAGAAATTCTGCGTATTTATACAAATTATTCCTTCTTGGGCGTAAAGAAAGCAACCCGTGATCTGAATGGGAAAGCAAGCATAGCTCAGTAGTTTTGAGTATGTTGAGTTCCAAGTGTCAACCTGAATGTGCAAATGATGTTCATGTCCTATGGACATCCCACATCCTATGGAGAAACTGAAAAAAAAAAGGATTATTCATCTTACAGAGAGAGGAATTATGAGGTCCGAATGGAAATATTAAAGAATAGCAGAGAGTCAATGGAAAAACTGTTCACCAATCCTTTGTATATCATATGTATGGTCTTAATTGAAGTCTGTGGAGATCAGTAAACCTTAAGAAATTGGGAGCTTAAATCATCACCCATTGTTATGTGTTGTGGAGGAAGCAACTCTTCTAACAGAGGGTGGCACAGCTTTCAATTTAAAGTCATCCAGTAGAAGGGAAGACCTGATTGCTCCCAGATTCAGAATTCACAAATTACTGAGCAGATGTATTTCACTTCCTTTTTCTTTCTCAAGGAAAGGGCCAATGGTACCTACAGTTAAGACTACTGAGGAATCCTACTAGTTGTGCAAAACACTGACTTCTAAGAATTTCCCTCAGCCTCAGATAGCCATAATCCCTTCCAGTTTCTCAAGCAGCTTTGACATCATCATCACGGAAAGCAGATCTCAGTAATCACGTAGCACTGAGCCATTGGTGATCCAATCCACACTGAAATAAACAATCCTGTCTACGCTGTATGAGCTGAAGGCAGAAGGATGCTTCTCTTGAATAGCTCAGCGCTATGGTCCCAGAAAGCACTCTGCTCCAGAAGTCACACAGGAACAACATGTACTCTGTGGTGGGCAACAAGAGAAGCCAGGTACACTCTATTCAATAGAGAGGTTGTTCAAGAGGTTAGTCAGTGTAGGAACAGCAGAAGCCAACTCTTGTGTACTGTGAGCTTTACATGGATGTGTTTGAAGAACTAAGCCCAAGGGGATCATTTGTAATACAGGAGATATTTACCTGATTTCAAAGTGTGATATTTATATGATGCAGCAGAGTGCACATGTCAGTGGCAGAATCAGAAGATTCTCTATAGCCTGTCTTATCTGGGCAGGTATTCCTCCACTTAAAATTTAGTGTAAAAATGATGAAGTCAACAAAAATTTTGCATAAGTAAAGATTTCAAGGTTTGATCTAACCTGAAGTCACATCCTTTCCATTGGTTGTAGTGAACCACACAGGAGCTCCTAAGACTGATGGTTCAAACCTTCATGAAAAGACACTAAAGCCTTTTCATTTAGATGATGTTCTATAACTGAAACTCTTGGGCTATGACAGCTACTCTCTAGGAGGCAATGAAAGACTTACCAGAAAATTTGGTTGAGGAAGAGAAAGATTTATCTCTACCAACTCAAAGGGCTAAGTACTTAAGGCTAGAGCAGAACAGCCCTCAGAGAGAAGAGTTTGTGGGCCCCCAGAATTTTCTTCTTCATAATGACTCTCTGTGCTTCTTGCACGCTATAAAAAACATCCCTTTTTGCATTTCAGCATCTCTATTTCCTTTGATCTGTACACATTTCTCATTGATGCTAATAGAGAATGACACTGATGGGGAATATTTTTGCAACAGGGGGAGCATAGAATTGTTATTCTGGCTAAAGCAAAAGCAATATGACTTAAGCAGAGTATTTAAAAGGCTTTACCCAAAGCTGTGCAGTTGAACATGGTATTAGACTTCCTCTTTTTTTTTTTTTAATTTTCATTGAGATTATGTCCATATTTTATCCAGGTTATTGTGTTCTTGTAAAATTATATGGCAACCCACTCTAGCATGTTAACAACAAAAGAAATTCTCTAGCTTATTATAAACATCTTTCAAGAAACCAAAAGCATATGTCCTCTGGAAATAATTTTGCTGGTATTTAGGCTATTACAAAAAAAATTCCCAAAACACTGGAATTATTTTGTAATATTTCTTTAGACTCTAGCTTGTTAGCTTAAGTTTTCTAGAATATTCTCCTGGTGCCCCAATATAGTCCCTTCCTTGGGTTGCACAGGGAAGCTGCAGAAGTAGTCCAGAAACTCAGCAATTTGTGTCTGTCTTTGCAGTAGTGATTACTTAGTAAGTGTGTGCCATCAGTGAAAAAAGACCTAGTGTAGACACCAGCTGTGCAATAATTATAGTTGGAAAGAAAAAGGTTATTTTATCCTGCAGAGATTTGGCAGGATGATGATAGTAATTTTTTTTGCCCCAAAGCAGATTGGAAATTTAAAATCCGAGAAATTTTTGAGAATAAAAATGGGGAGACAAGTTTGCTGAAAATAAAAAAGTTTCATTTAGATGTATTTGGTATGTCTTTTTCTCTGTATTTTCTACATTTTTTATCTTTCTTTAAACTTCTTTTACTTTAATTCGTTTAATTTTCCTCACTGAAAAGAATTTAATAGCAGAAAGCATGGATTATTTTTTCCTGAGAATACAAAAACATAGACAACTGTGTTGTAAAAGGAGGCAAGAGGAACAGAATTGGGAAACTGCTCTGGGAAGTGCCCTGCTCAGCTTCTGAATGTGCCTTATAGACTGACTTTGGTTTAGTTTACTTTGTCCCTTAATGCACTTTATTGCTAGGTGAGTCTGTATTTGTTGGATCACTTTTTGACTTAAAACTAACTCATTGTGTATTTTCTGCAGGCTGCTACGTCTCTCCAGGTGCACTCTGAGGTGAAAGATGAAAGGGAAGAGAGCAACATATGGAAACAGCTGCCAGACCCAAGTCCAACAGCAAGGCATTAAAACAGAGTCTGCTGTCTGCATGCAGCGTGTGGATCCTCAGTCGTGCTAGGGAAGACAAAGCTGATTTCACTGTTTGAAAAGGCTTTACTCCTGCTCACCTCCAAAGTGTTTGGACCTTGACTGGTGCTGCATAGCAGGAAGGGAAGAGCCAACAGCTATTTGAGGGCTATCCTTGGAATTATTCCAGAAAGAAAAAGCATCTGGAAACAGATTTACTGCAGGTTCAGCATGTGTTGATGTGCTTTATTGACCTGCAGGAAGAGTGTGAGTGCTTTAACTGGTGAGAGCTTTTCCTAAGAGGGCTGAAGACTGCCTGATTACTGATGTGCCCGAGTGCTGGGATTTACACCATGTGCACGGCAAAGGGTGGCTGTCACCCCTGGTGCCACGTGCTCTTATCTGTGTCTTTGTCCTCTTGGCATAGCTTTGGCCTGCCACAATTACCTATGTCAACATAAGGCCTTTTTCATGGAGTTTCAAAACTCTGCCTCTTCCTCTACCGAAGCCTGACCTGTATGAGCAGAGTCTGGCCAAGGGGCAATCCCTGCAGGACTAGCAGAGGAATGACGACATCCATATCCAAGCAGTAAAACTGTCTAAGGTATTAGCTGAACTGTTCTCAAGTCACCTGGCATTATGCCCAGGTATCCAAGGTTGTAAAATGTAGAGGTTATTTACTGACAATTGGTGGGAAGGTTCCCAATTCTAACCCTCACCTGAAAGTGAAACCATCACAAGGCATTTGAGTTATTCCAGTGGCATAATTCTAGGCACTCACCTTCACCTAATATAGAGAGTTGGTTTCTCTGGGATCTCTCTATTGCCAGAGAAGGGAGAAAGGACTCCCAAAAGGCAATTCAGAGCAGTAGTCTGAATTACTAGGAGCATCAGGCTCCTACTCTAACTCATCTCTCCTTCTGCTGACGACACGGGGAGCATAGCAGACCACTGCCTTTAAATGGGCAGCTGAAGTGAGTTGGTATAAAACCGCATCACTCTATTACCACGGGATGTCTTGTCCAGGCACTGCTTTGTTACAAAAGCAGAGAAACATCTCACCATCTCTATCTGATTTGTCTGGCATGTATCTGCAGGGGTATTTCTCAAACAGAAACTCATACCCAAGAGAAACTGTTATACAAAGGGTTTTTTCCTCAGTATGAGCTATATATATACATCTTATTCCTGCAATTCAAGTCATTTCTGACTTACACCAGTGTAGTGCAGAGTAAGGCTCCCCATTTCTAATTTGAAAAGTCTCAAAAGAATTGCGACCAGTACAGTTATAATTCTGTCATTAACTCGTATTTTTTTCCAAAACACCAGCTGCCAGAAGCACGTGAGAATGAACAGCAGGTTTCATTTAAGGACAGGCCAAGTTTGTAGACATGACAACTGTAAGAAAGCTGGAAAACACAATCCAGTGTAACATAATGCTCAAAATGAAAAGAACCAAGATAATTCATCACTTGAAAAAGTATTACTTAGAAAAAAAAAAAGACCTGTATGATTTTTAAGGCAATTTATAATATCTGAACCTAGAGTTCTGGAGACATTACAGCATCCGTATTGAGAGAGAAGAATATGCAGAAAATTATGTCATAGAAAATTACTCACCAGGATCAATTTTCTTTGAGGTTTCAAGAGCTTGGGCTTAGGGAAATTATTGGCAATTGGAGCTACAAAAATAAATGTTAAGCGATCATTTCATATTACTATCATTCACTGTCATTTTTAGTATATGTATTAGCAATTTATAAATTACATATTAATAGCAAATTAGAAGCAAATGCATATACAAGAGTTTAACCACGTTTCAGGTATTTTACAAGGAAACATAATTCTTCTGAATTAGAAAAATTCATAAGATTAAAAAATCTGATATGCAAGACATGCTGTTTGTGTGCAAATGCTAAAGCATGTATACCCCCTCACAACTGATCATGTGTGACTTAACCCACAGTAAATCTTCAGGTCCTTTCCCTCGCCTCTCCCACTGGCTTAGCACTGGCAGTGCTGCTCAGAAAGTACGCCCAAGCGTTTGTGAGACTGACCCCAGAGTTGCAAATCCTCGTGGAAAAGTAAGTCCCCAAGAGGCTGGTTTTATCTGCTCTGTTTGCTTGACTTCCTAAGTGCACCAGCAATTTTAAAGAGTTCAATGTGCTGGCTTCCCTCAGAATACCCCCAACATGTAATTTCAACTTGCCTAACTTTAATCTTCTCTTTGAGCAGGGTGAATCTTGCCGCAGGGGTTCCTCTCTCTCCTCTGGTCAGTGGGAGCAGAGACCTCCTGCTTGGACTCACTGAGGAGCATCTCAGAATGGCTAAAGCTGAAGGGAGGTGAGAGCTGGTCCCAGCAGCAGGCACAGGCCATTTCTTCCCCCACGGATGGGAGTAAGAACAGGCCACCTCACAGGCAGAGACAGTGGCAAAGTGCAGGATTCCTGACGTCCCACGCTCTGCCGTCCCTCCATGGTTGTGCTCAGGATTTGAAATATCTCTCTGTCTCTGTTTTCATACCTTTTGCTGGGATGGCTGGTGGTGGCTCCAGTTTCTCTTTCTTTTTCTTTACCTTCTTAGGCTGTAGAGGAGACATGCTCGTCACACTGGTAACTGTCTCCCCAGAGCTGCAAAGCACGGGCCCAAAAGTGAGGGGGAAAATGAAGGCAATAGAGGAAAAGAAAGTTTGTCCCTGTGAGTTCATGCAAACACATCACCTTCCACTTGTGGGAGCCTGTGCCCAACAATCTGGATTGTGATCTGGGTATGTAACAAAAAACCTCTCGCGGGGGTTGGATATGCTCTGGGTTTTGCATTTTTTCAGCCATACAGTATGGCTGAGAAACTCAGTCTCACTCATCCTGGCATAGAAAATGCAAACTGTCAGGTTTAAACAAGACCTATTTCATAGCACCTATTCCTTAAAAGCATGTATGACCCCACTGCTGCACCCAGGGTGAACTTCCGCCCACTGCCCTTGAGGGTCAGAGGCTCAGACAGGTTACGTGACTTGCACAAACTCCCATGGGAACTGTATGGAAAAGCAAAATCTTCGATGCACATTCTGGTCTAAGACTGGCTGAGGGACCAGGAGAGCCTGCAGCATGTCTTTGGGCAGCTCACAAACCCACATCTGCAAAATCCGGCTTCTTCAAGGGGGCCAGTGTGCTCAGGGAATATAAAACACGAAGCTGTGCTCCAATCTCCAACTCAGGCATTCTCCAGTACATCTGTGCTAAGAGGTGTTCTTAGCTATGAGGAACACTGTAAACAGACTCCTATCCAAGAGAGCTTCTGTGTTTGGACTGTTAGAGTTTAACATCCTCTAACGCTGGGTTTTTCACCCTTATCACCTCCCAAAGCCTGAGATAAAAAACCCTGCTTTGAATTTTTCGGGGCTCAGATCCGCAGTCAGGTTGCAGCGATTGTCACCGCGGGTCAGCTGAGCTGTGGTAACTGAATGTGCAGGGGCTCCCTGCTTGCAGCTAAAGAGGAATAAAATGGTACTGGCTTAAGAGGTAATGAAAGGAATCTTAACTTACGGCTGGGGTGGGAGGAGAGTGTAAACCATTTAGTTAGGATGACTCTGGTGATGGAGGTGACTTGGTAAGCAGTCTTTGCTCGGCTGCATCTGCCTCTGGGCTCACCCTGGGAAAGGTTAGGGCAGTATGGTTGTGGGGGACCTTTCTCTTCTGTGCTGTGAGTTCCAACACGCCATGGAACACAACCAGGGTCTCCATGGTCGTAACACTGAAAACACGTATTTCACTGAATTTTAAATCATTTGTCCCAAGCTCTTGTTCCTCTCCAGATTCTTTTGCATAATGAAACATTCTCTTTATATTAATAGAATAAAATATTCAGACTGGGCCAAAGACTTAATGAAAGTTAAGATGTCTCAGCTACTGCCCACACAACAACAACAAAATTACAGACATCACCATTTTAAACAGTTGTAAATCCAAATGAATGTCACTACCATTGGTAAAATCACTCTGGATTTACACTTCTGTAGATTACAAAAAGACTCTGGTTTGCTGGTTTTCCTGAGTTCTGTTTCATGTACTCAGTCAAAAACTTTGATTTGCTGCCAAACTTTCCAAAAAGTGTTTAAAAATAAAGTATGTTTGTGATTTACAAATAAACCACATCTTATGTAAACTGAGGGTTGCACTGAAACAATTTCGAAGTCTGCATGCTCTACTATGAACCTATCCCACAACAACCATTTGTTTCTATCCTAAAATCAAGATGAAATGGTTTAAAACCAGCAGAAAATGAAACTGTTCTGCCTGGCTTCCTTGTACAAACAGTAAACTGTCAAGAAGAAAGACTACCAAAAAGCAGATGAGAATGACTTTTTAAATGTTTTTGGGTTTAGTAATCCAAGGTCATTAAGGCAGATGTGTAGCTTAAAGATGCTGTTGTTCCGATATAACTTCTTTAAGCACAATATATGAAAAGGCTTAGTGTCAATTCATTGCATTGGTTATTATTCCTGCTTTGCCACTGAAAAAGTGAAGCTACAAAGAAATGTATTTGTGACTTGCAGGTTTCTTTTGAATGCCAGGGCCACACAGGGTTAACTAATTCTGGGAGATACAATAACTATACTTGCTGTCTTAGAACTGAGCTCCTCAAACCAAACAAGGAGGCTCAGAAAAGACTCCTTGGCTTGGAAACACTGCCTCTTTATGAGCTGGTCTTGTTCTGTCTAAAAGGAAAGTTAGTTTTTTATCGCCAGCTCCTTCTTCAGCCCCCTGGCTTCCATTTCAATGGTGTCACGTTGTGCATTTCCTGAAGGATCTAATGAGCTTTCAGAGAGCAAGAAAAATACAGGTGTTTGGGGAAGTAACCTGTGGAAGGTGTGTAATAATCATGGCACCAGGGCAGCAGTTTCCCTGGAGGTCATGGCTGTTGCAAGACCTGGGAAACTACTAGAATTTTGGCTTTGCTATCCTTATTAGAATCTAGGATGTGGAACTTTTCCTGTTGTCATCTAAGTCAGCTATTTTCTCTTGTCAAAGGTCTGCAGGGGGTGACAAAAAATTCACTTGAGCGAACTGGGAGTTACTTTGATATTTTCCAGATAGGGGAGCTGTGTGAAAACGTGCCAGGCATAGCTGGATTCTTGGTTCTGGTTTTGTGTGGCAGAATTTGCTCCTGTGATGTGAGATTGGCACTGTGGGACCAAGGTGTCGAGATGAACAGCTTCCTGAGGCGAAGACTTTATTTACCTCCAATTACTTATCTCCAGAAGAACAGCCACTGAAGGACTAGAGAGTTCAGGCCAACACAAATATAAAAGACAGAAAAAATGTGCCTGTTTTCAAAGCTTCACCTCCTGGGGGTTTCTGGATCTGAAAACTGACAAAATGATCCAATAACAAGGAAAATAATATGAAGACGGGTATTTAAAGAAAAGAAAACACCAGAAAATGGAATTAGGTGGTTTGGCAAACTAAAAATAACGGTACTATTTTATTTAGGTAGTTATTTTTAAAATGTGGTAAAGAAATGGGTTTTGGTCAACTCATTTTTTTTTCCCTTAATTTGTTATTGGTCAAGTAGCAAACTAAAACCTAAACATTCCTGTTATACTCAGGAAATCTGGATTTAATTTTCTTTTCTACCACAGCCATTTTGTGAGACCTGGGGCAAATCGCTTAGCCCGTTGTGCTTTAGATTCCAATTAAAAGTTAAAACATCATTCTGATGTCAAGACATAAAATATTTTAAGATGCTTAGGTATTACTGCAGTGGGAATACAGACATTTCTTAGACATCAGACAATTAATGTAATTTTGAAACTGGATTCTACTCTGTGTTTGAAATATCACTAAGGGAGTTGGAGTTGAGCTTCTCTAATCAAGGCTGAATTTTGCACAGTAGTAATTTTAAATGGCAAGAATCTCATGCAAATTAGTTAATCAGTTTGGCCTAATGGATATTTAGACAGTAGGTTTTGAGTCTAAATGTGTTGAATTAAGTTCCAAGACAAGGAATTTGCAGGTGAAGAGCAATGAGTTCAAAGGAATTAATGGTCTGTGTTTTGAGCAGAGGGTGGAAAATAAATGGCACCAAGTGTGAAACATAACAATTGTGATACTGGTAACACTTTCATAGCTATTTAATTGTAAAGCCCCAAAGTCAAGGCACTTTAGGCATGCATTTGTGTGATCGAGGATTTCATTAGCATAACTTGTCACACTGAATTACATGAAACTGTTTTTTATCCATACAGAGTCATGCATTTCTTTCACTTCTGGAGATTCTGTTTTATGGTGAAGGAATCACATTGGCTTGTTTTCTCCTCTCTATTCAGCCTCCTAAGTTTAGTGTTGTAGCAGTATCACTGCTACATCATCTATTCCCAGAGAGTCAGATTTTGTAGTATGGGTTTTTATCTTACAGCCATGCTCCATTTTTTCAGTTGGGTCTCATTTTTCTTCTCTTCTTATGTTGTCTACCAATATACTTTGATTTCCTCCCCCTCCCCATTCTTTTTTGTTTATTTGTTTTTTGTAATTTCAACTTTGTCCCAGCAGCTAATACAGAAGGGGGAAAGAGAAAACATTCAGGAAAAAATGAAAACTGCTGAGCTGTCTCTAAATTTTTGGGTGGTGCAATGGCTGGTCAAGGTCACAGAACAAAGACCTGTCCATGAATAACATGAATGTTTCAGTTTGTACTGGCCTCTCCTGAACTCTGTGCTGCTTTGTTTTGATTTCACTTCCATCTGAGTGCCAGTTAGATTGAATGCAGTGATAATCCCATGAGAATGCACTAAAAATCACACTGTTGGAGGATCTAGGGTGTGCTATACTTGGCAATGAACCCTGTCATGTCTAAAGATACCATGAGAAACAGTATGTGATACCAAGAGGTACTGGATTTAAACGGCAAGGCTGGAAACACATGGTTTCTGTCACTGAAAACTGGGAAACAGCTGTGCTTCTGTGTTGTTATGAGGCATCCCTCTTTCATCTTTTTTGTTTGTAAAATATTTGTCATATATTTTTACTCCAGTTTCAGTCCAATATGCATATCAGAAAAATTATACAATGGAAATCAGTTTTATAGCCACACCATCAAAAACTTTTGGCAGCCAGTGGTATTTAAAGGGACAGTGATTAATACTGCAGCAGAAGTAGAATTCTTCCTATCACTTGGAGTCTTCTGCTGGGATCAGACTGTGGGCCTTGAAAACCTGTTTTTGAACCCCACGCTGTTCCTGGGAAGGGGAATCACTGGGTAACATTGTGATTTGTTCTATGTGCATGGATGGTTTAAGTCATTACCATCTCATGAGGTGCAGAAACCCACACAGAAGGAAAGTAGGCTTCTTCAGAAAGCAATTTGGAGCATTGAGTAGAGGCTTGTCACTGGAACACCTGCAGGACCTACAGCTAGACCAGGCAGATCTCCCTTTTCATGCACAGAAGGCACATTCATGAGTCAGGGACCTGGGACTCTTTATGTTCCCATAAGCATTTTGAAGACACTAGTCCTATTCTTCAGCATACACAGCAAAACAAATCCAGAAGTGGTACCTTGGTTTATAGTAGAGAGATGTGTAATCTCCTACCTGTTCTGGGGGCATTTCACCAGGTAATGCCTCACTGTTAAAGAAAAAAAAAGAAAAAAAGAAAGAAAATGTGGGTTCACACCAACATAGTTTATGAGTTTCCAATGAGCACTGCAGACAGACCTGTGTTGCTGAGACAGTGGAGTTGCCAGATTGTTACACTGGGAGAGCTACTGATAGTCACCATACATTACATTGTGCTTTAAAATGCAGTCTGACCGAAGACATAGCTAGTATTGGGAGAGGGGAATGTAATAAACAACACCAAAAATCTGCTGTGGAAATGCTGGGCAACACACATTCCAGTGGTCAGCCCAGCCAAAAGACAGTTTGCTAAGGAAAAGCACAGCAGGCCAGTAATTTTACTTTGAAGACTTTTATTTCCCTTGTGGTGCCTGTGTTTATTTCCAGAAGCCTGAAATAAACCATTCACCCACAAGAGCCACGGCTGTTCCTAATGTAAGTCAGATTGTGGCCGTAGGCATAAAGGGATTGCCTCCTGGGATCAGATCAGAGGTCCAGTCCAGCCACTATCCTGTCTCCGACAGCTGTGTGTGTGAACTGTGTCAATCCTTCTGCTTTGTATTCCTCTGAGTCAGTAGTCCTGAGCAAGAGCAGCTGCCCCCACTGCAGCCTTTTAGGAGCCAGGGTTATTAAGATGCTCTTTCATGGCTTTGTGGCTTCTATGCTTCTCTTAAAGGACAGACTCTGGCTCTTCTGGTCAACCTACTGCCAATTCATATCTCAGAAGGATGAGAGGGTGCATCCCTGGGTCATGATGTGAAGTTGAATGCAACACAGACAGGCCCCTCCCTTCTTCTTCTCTGTTCTTTAAAGGACCATGAAAACCAGACAACAGGGCACTCATATGACTATGCCCCTCTCAACGAGAAAGTTTTCGTTTTTGGATTTAGCTAAATTCTCCCATTCTGAGGGAGTTATACAGCTCCCAGGAGGTGCATTTTGGTGCTAAGGAAAGGGGAGCTGAGAGCACCAGGAGCTGGGGCTAACACAGGGACCACGTTTAAGCCAGTCAAGGCAGTGCTTCCATCTACCTGTCAGGACTTTTTTAAATGTACAGGAGAACAGTAGGCCTGACCATTCGGGAGTAAGGGGATGCTCATGTACAGGGCTGACACACTTCTGAGCATGCAAATATTCAGATATTTGGGTAGCGAAGAAAGGTTTTAGCAGCTCAGAAGAACCTACTTTTTCTCTTTTGTATATCCTTATTCTATATTGTATATTACTTCAATATTTAGCTTGTGTTGGTTCAATGTAAATAGACCTTTCCTCCAAGCTGCTTGTATGCTCACAGCAGTAAACTGACAAAACCAAGCAAATTCTAACCCAATCTCTGCTCAAGAAAAACTGGGATACATCAGTCTAGTGCTTGTGGCTTCAGGGTGACTCACCATGACCAACATACTTAAGTGTGGGTACTCCCTTGGCACAAAACCTTTGTCATCACTTAACAGAGTAGGAAGAATAACATCGATCTTGCTCCTTCCTCTTGGCAAGCAGAGTTGTTGGGTTCAGCTAGAATCAGAGTTACTCTACTAAGTGCACTACCAGGAAGATGGAGCCACAGCCTGAAATGTGTTTGTGGTCAAGCAAGGGCTTCTCTATACATCTATTTTTGGCTTACATGTCTTCTCACTTGTTTATCTGAGTCACTCATTCCTTCGTGGGATCTGTGTAGGCTGCAGAGGCAGCAAAGTCATGATTCTCCCGTCATTAACAAAGCAAGTCACTAACCAAACTCCTCCTGAAAGCTGCTGTTCAGAGGTGGTCCTTACACTCTCCTCTGACATGATAGCTGCTAAGCGTGCTGGTATCTCATCCTTGCAGCTTGTGTGAGGTCTCCAAATAAACCACTTTTAAACTGAAAGGAAAGTAGAGCCTGCACTGGTTACTCCATAGATCTGAAACAGCACGTCTGTTTACAACAACACTGCTTTGATGCAGATGTAGCCTCTTTGAGAAACCCTCTCTGAGAAATCCTCTCTGAGGCAGAGAAGAATGAAATCCTTGATCTTGAAATATTATTATGAAAAGACAGATTTGAATGTTGAAATGATGCTTTAGTTTCAAAAAATACAATAAGTGAGAGAGTGCTAATAAAACCCCTCAAACTCACAAGAATATTGACAGCACTCAGGAAAGGAGAATAAAATAGAACAGAGTAAGATTGCTTTGAAACCTCTCACACATTTGGAGAAACATGACTCATGCAAAATTTTAGCTTCTGGTCAGAATGTAACTTAATGATTCAGCACTTGGTCGGTCTCCTGTGAAAGAAGTTCCAACAACCTTCAACTTATGTTTGTGCAAAGGCAAAAGATTTTTGAAAAGTCCAAAGCAAATTTAAAGTGAAATATCTATTAAAAGTGGGGAAAATGCCTTTGTTCTAGTTTAGCCGGCAGAATTTTTTTTTCTACCAAATTTATTTAAAATTACAATCAACGCAAGGAAATACTTATTTTTCCTGCTTCCTTCGCAGTCTCTTCTCCCCTCCCTATGCCCCCCTTTTTGGCAAGGGCTTTGCAGTCATCAGGAATGGCATTTCACTTACCTGTGGATCTTCTCTTGTTCAGAAGTGACTGGCAGAGAATGACAAGTGTAAAAAGGAGGACACTGATGATTCCTATGGAACACACAAACACTGCATACACATACAGATCTGAAACCCAAGCACAGATGATGGTCAGTGTTGCAGCAGATGCTTCATGATGATAGGACAGAAAAAAGTTACATCTACAAGATCTAAACAAACTCTGGCCCAAAAGATTTAGGGTAACAGTTCAGAAGTAGTTTAACCCTCTTGAAACTTTCCTATAGTGTCCTACTCAGTTTAAAATTTGGTTGAAGTCCCCATAAATGCAAATAGCTGTAACTACACCTACGAGTTGTGACTTTCAGGAGCAAACAAAGGACTGGTTTGGGTTTTGGGGTTTTTTTGAGTAACATCTCAAAACCCAAAAGGACTTCAGTTGGGCTATTTCCCAGTTCAAACAGCTGTACTTTTTTTTGGCAACAAAATCAAAAAACAAACATACAAACAACGAAACCAGAAAAGTGGCAGTGGGGAGAGTGCTGAGTGGCTGAGGAAGAAGGAAGAAAGTCTGCAATTGCTTCTTCTGCTGGCAGCACTGGCTTGTAATTTTTCTATGATTTTTTTTTCTTTTTCAAACTACAGCCTTAGTCTCCCTTCATGGCTTTTATTCGGGTATTGTAACACATTCCCAGTGTTCTTTTCCCCTTGGCCATAACAGATACATGAGCAACTGAAGCAGGGCTCTCCAATTCTCTTTTGCCCAGCATCCCTTGTACTTTGTGGGACGGTTTCTCAGGCAAGGCTAGGTTGGCACAGGAATTAACAAAACTGGTCCTGATTTGGGGCACTTTAGCATTGGACTAAACTGACATTGTGTATAGAACCAGTAGCAGTTAGATGTATCTTTACCTTCAAAAAACTTCCAAGCTTCATGGTTTTTCTTGAAAGTGGGATGATCAGAAGATTTCGATGAAATCACTGAAAAAAACGAAGGAGACATGCCAAAAATTGAAAAATGTGTGGCATAAAAAGTTTGAACCTATTGAAGTAAATGTATTCTGCCTTAGACTTCAGTGCCCCAAGATCCTGCTTTATCTAATTGCCTTTCAATGAAACACTTCAGCTGCACAGAACTGTCCTCTCTGTTTCAGGAGGAGGATGGATGACTGTCAGTATCATAACAGCTGTACAGCCTCGCACCAGCATCCAAATGCTCTGACTGCTGAAACATTGTTCCAAATCCTCTCTGCTCTCATCAGCCAGATTGTTTATGCATGCTGGTATTTTTCATGGCATCAGATTAGATGATGTCACTTATGCCAATTCCATTATTTTTCTTCCTCTAGCAATCATTGCAATGAAATGGGAGTCTGGTGATGTCCTCCAGATTGCCAGTGAGGTCTGAACCTCCAAGAGAGCTTCATGTGGCAAATCATTAGAGAACAAGTATCTTACTGGAAAGGAATTCATTAAGGAGTGCCCTGCAGGGATGTGAAGTGTGGGGCTAGATGGCTAGATCATTGGATATACAACTTTCAGGACTAATGAAATCTTCTATTCAGTTGCGATGAGAAGCTCATCCTGAATATTTTAACAAATTACTCATTTGTTACATGAAAGCATCACATGTGTAGATTTTCGGCAAGTATTCCAGAATAACTTCCCTGTAAAAAAGGGCTTTTATTCATTTGGGGAAAAAAAACAATCTTGCATTCCTGTATCTTGCAACATTTTTACTGTTAGAAAATTCCACATGCAACCAATATTTAAGAACTCAGACTTTCTTCTATGGGAAATTCTGATACATAAGCTTCCCAACAAGACAGATTGTTGTGATCATCTACTTGTTTTTGTTGTCCGTGCCAGTAGGATTATAGTTGGACTGCCTAATTTTCTATGTTTGTCCTCCTACAAGTAGTCTCTTCTCTTGGATTGTAAACCATTTGGAACATGTACTGCTCTTCCTGAGAGATGTGCAATATCTTGGGGGATTGCCTGATTGTAAATGATGTTTTTGGGGTGCTGTATATTGTTCTGAGAAGAATACTGATTATTTTGAGTTTTCTGATAGGAAGGGAGTAGAAGAACCATTTTTCTTATCTTTTTCTTGTTTTTTCTTTTCCTCTGATACACTAGTTTTTTTGTGTATTCTCTACTATAATTAACTTGGTTTTAGGCTGACATTGATGACAGAAGCCCAGGAAAGGAGCCCAGGAAAGGAGCAGATGCCTTTAATGAGAATATGGGGGAAGGGGAAAGGTTGACCTTATCTTAGACAGAAGACATTGCATGGCTGGATTAGGAGACACTTCTTGGCAACACTGGCACATGGATTTCTCTTGGTTTTACTAACAGGATTTAACAGTAGCCTTCTCGTAAATGCTATCTGATGTCTTGTATTCACAGCGCTGAAAGGGGCAAACTGCAGCAGTTCAAATTTCAGGTGGACCTTCTGAAAACACTACAAAGTTGCAGTAGTTGTCATGAGTGCAGGAACAGAAGACTGTAAGGACTCGATCTCCACAACAAGGCTTCTTTTCCAAAGAAATGTATTTTGCCCCTAAAGTAGAAGCCAGATATGTAGCTAAAATTTAGCTGTCATCATTACACAGTAAGGAATTGTAGCCTGTAACTCATTTGTTTTTCTGTAAGTCCAATATGAGTATTTGTACAAACTTACGTATTGCAACAAAATGTATTTACAACTTCTTAATGGCGTATGCAGATTTACATGTGCAAACTTGCCAGCAAATAACAAAATCTGAATATAAATTAATAGCAGTAGATACTACAGATCCAGCTGTCAACTTGCTTCAAGAGCAAGTTACATTTTGAAGAAGCAGAATTATCCTTTTTTTTCCTCTCTGGAAATTTGTGTCTTGCACAGTAACTTCCTCTTCCTGTGTGAATAAATAACAAAAAAGGGGACTGTTCTATTTCTGCCTCTGCTTGATGTGCAAAGTTTTAAGAAATTTGCCTGGTGCTTTATCATAAAGATACTATTTTGAATTTGGGCATAACTGCAGACGCATTACTGGAACAAAATGTTAGGCAACACAGCAGCTGTGATGTGGTGGAACACTGCTACCTTATTTGATAAAGCACAAGCAGTACAACTTAAGTATCCAAATGCTTCAGGCAATTTGTATTGCTCCTTTTGTTGCATCCTGGGTCTAACTGTAATATAAGTAAATCCCTTTGCAATAAAAAGTGTAACTCATCATAATATAAAATGCAAAATGTGTTTGGAATAAAATTTCCTTGAAAATCCCAAGTGTTACTGTTGGGAAAACTGGAAACTTTATCAGTACTCAGTAAAGAGTTACCTTCCCTCTCAAGTGCAGCAAGTTCCATACACTCAGGGTGCATTAACCAAACTCTAGCAAAGGTGGTTCTTTGTTTCCAGTCAAGACGCTTCAAGTGGTAAAACAGCTGCTATGACATTTAAAGATACGCAGTATTTCAGATATCTTCTGGTGTCTTTAATCTGGATTTAGAGTTAGAATAAATATGCTTTTAAAGGACCAGGGTGGTTGTGGTGTTTGCCTCAGATCCCCTCAGGGTGCCTACAACTCTCTACAGGTTGGCCAGCCTTCCTCCCTTGTCTCAGGTTTCCTGCTCTGCTTTGGGTCATTTGAAGTGGAGAGAAGTAATACAGCTGAGCAGACAGTGTGAAAATGATGAAGTCATGAGTTCAAATCCCTATTCTCATTACATATTCATGACTCATACTAGAAATCAGGGGAAAAATATTCTTTAAGGACTGGAGTGAAAAATTATGGATTTCCTTCTTTTCGATAACTACATTGATCTGAATCCCATACTTCAGCTGTGAAAAGCAATGAGAGGTTTCAGTGTTATAATTAGCACTAGCCTGAGAAGCTACAAAAGATGCAGAGTGTCTCTTTGTGAGGAAGGGTATGACAGGTGGTGTGACAGTATTTTATATTGCTTTTTCTTCTGCTGCCACTTACTTGGAACATGCCATTCTGTTTCCAAGAACTCCTGACAAATCCATATGTTTCACTATAGGCATTTAGGAACTTACATCATGCAGTGAATGAGAAAACACTCTACACTACTTTCTGGCATTTTCTTTAGAGTTGTCCCTGTGAGAAATCAACTTTCCTGTTTATAAAGACACAAGAAGGGACCTAGTTTTCCAGCTAGCACTGACGGCACAGCTGCTGAGCAAAACCACCTCTTCAAAGGAGTCTGTTCTTGAAATCCAACTTCACCCATCTCTGAAAGTGTGGCATAAGATTTGAGCTAATCCATCCCAAACAGATGGCTTGTTTTCAACTTGGTTCACATCTGCCACTTGTTGCTGGTCATTTTATCCAAAGTTCAATACCACCAGGCTGGCCACTGCTTTTCTAGCTCTGCTTTCTGGCTGCAAGTGGTATAAACAATAGTGATAAGAAAACTGAAATGATACTAAAAGTGTTACTTACCAATTGCTGCTAGCCTAGAGCTAAGAGCAAGGGAAACACCAAGAGAGGGGCAAAACATAAGCTGAGTATTAGGTTTTCTTCTCCTATCCACAGATTACACTCAAAAATAATCTAAGTTCAAATGTCTTATGGAAGAACTTACAAGAAAAAAAAAGGGATCACAGGACAAGTAGTTTCTTACCTTTTATTTCAGTAGCTGCTGTACCATTTGACCATGCTGTCCACTTATTTCTGTGTTTGCCAATTTCCTGGACTTTGCATATATAATGTCCTTGATCTGTTTGCTGGAGGCTTAAAATAAGAAATTTGTACATAGTTCCATGTTTCTCTTTAAGAAGATGAAGTCTTTGCTTGTGAAAATGATGAGTATAATTTCCGTAATACTGGACAGACCCAAACTTTGTCATTTTGATCATCAGATGCTCCTGGGTAGGTGATGCAGCGAAGACCCACCGCACAGCCAGCAAATTGTCTGTCTTTCTCTTTTGAGAAATGTGGCAGTAAAGGGTAGCATTATCCCCCTCGGAGTATTGCACTGTTGGTCCAGGAGAGACCGTCACATTTAAAGCCTCACAAACATCTGTAAAGGCAAGAAAAGATGGTGAGAATGCTCCATACTGGCACAACAGCACCATAGTCTGTCCCAGCATGCAAGCTCACAGCAGGTAAATTGATGGTATCTGTTTAGTGTGCAGCAGTTTAATGACGTTGTAGAGCCTGACATCATCTGCCTCTCTGTGAATGTTAAAGATGGCATGAGGCCCTCCCTCAGTGAGTCTGCTCTAGCATTTTTTCTGTCACTAATCAATAACGTAAGCTGACATGGAGACCTTGCTACTGTCACAGGACCAACTTCACGTAATCTTTTATCAGTCTGAACAAACAGTTTTGGAAAGCTGTTCTGTGACCAGCTCTTCTGACAGCTTGTATCCTTCTTAGGACTTCCAGGCGAAATGGTTTCAATAGCCAGTTTATGCTCATTTGTTCCTGTGCCAGCTTTAAGCTTAAAATAGCATTTTCTTCTCTAGAGCTTACTTCCTGACTCCATATATAAAGCAATTATCCGGCCTCAGCCTTTGCTTTGTTGAGCTAAAGAAGACAAGCTCTGTTAGTCTCCTCTAGTAAAGCAGTGTCTTCTCTATTCACCCTAACAGCCCTTCTCTGCATTGGTTACAGTTTAAATTTTGGGTTTGATTGTAATTATTTTAATTTTTTTTTTAATGTAATTGACTGCAGGCATAGGCAGTGTCTGGAAAGAAGTTCTCCAGTGTCCTGTGGAATACTTACAACTGCGATATACCTTGCCTGGTATGTCCCAGAATTATCTTGTCCTTTTTCATGATACTTTCATATGTGATTATATGTCAGGTTATAAATAAATAGCATACTTGGGTGTTTTCCCTTCTTTGTCATTTGCGGTTCAGTCTCCAGCGTATCAAAGAAATACTTACTATTCCCCAGTTATGTGATACAGTTCCCCACGTCCTCTGTTTTAAGTAATGTTCTCCTTGTCATAATCAAATGGTCATCTCAAACCTGGGTTAAATCCATCAGATTAGTTTTTCTGACTACAAATTCAAGTTAATCTGACATTATTTGCATGACAAAATATGAACGTGCGCTCATATTAGGACAAATGATTATTCCATTGTTCCATTAATTTCTGATTCTTGTCTTTAGTGTTCTTCATCCTAAACCTCACTTAGACCATTTGTTTGCCTCTCTGCTTTACTTCTAACAATAGCCAGTATAAGTGAAGGTTGAAAAAAGTGTTCATAGTTGTTCATTAGAGGAAGATTTCCCTTTCCTGACCTAACTGCTTTATACCGGACTGATTTTCTGAGGCATGGGAATCAACACTCATTTTATTTCCTTCCTAATGCACATTAAGAATGTCCTGATTAGTCATATCAGAGAGTGATCCATTTCTGACCAATGGTGTGTTGTGGCAGTGTGTCCCCTAAATGACTTGTGATGTGTAAGCTACCGGTCTGAGGGCATCCACTAGAGAGAACCATATTCCAGCAGTGAGCAAGCACTCCCTGCAATGCACTCTGCAAAGCATGAAATGTCCTCTAAACTGTGAACTTCCTGTTATGTGAATACTGTACTGTACTCAAATACTAATGAGAATTGCAACTCTGGGAGAACGATTTTTTCATTTCTGGACACTTTTCTAGCACATCAGCAAGGAACATTTTAACAAAGGAGATGAGCATTTTGGCAGACTCTTGTCTGACATCAGCTCCTGAAACACAAACATATATTTATCTTCAAAATAAGCAAGTAAAGTATTTCCATTCTATTTCTGAAGGAGTTTTGGAGACAGAGACACTGGTTTTATGGTCCCAGTGAAGCTGTGAAATGAAGCGGTGAATTATATCACCTTATATACAGTAAATCCACTAAATTAAAGAAGTTGCATTGCAACTGTTTGAGAAGAATTCTGAAAATTAATAGTATGATAATTATTTTGTGCCACTTCAGTTGAAATCTCTACTGAATGGCATATTTATTCCAAGTAGACATTATTTTTTTGTTATGAAGTAGAAAATATTTTGTATAAAGAACAGCTTGGCTTTTTAAAGAAAATTTTTTGAAGAAACTACAGCTAAGTATGGATGAGGTTATTGACAAAATTATTTGTGCATTATATTTGTGTCTGCAATTCATGCAAATGCCAAAGAAAGAGGTTATTTTGGATTGTAGAAAGCATACAAGTAGATCAGGATGTTGAAATTTAAAATTAAGGCTGAATCCCACCAACAGCTTTCCAGGCATGAAACTTCAGTTATTACTCTCTGAACTTAATGGCCTTGGTGCTTTATCAGCAGAAGGGGAAGCCAGTAAATGGCTGTCTCTGCCATCAAAATAAGATTAAATTTTGAAGGTTGTGCTGCTTAGTAAATAAGGAATAAGTTTAAGATTTTCAACAGTTTTTGGGGTCCTCAAACGTACTTAAGCAATAAATAATTCATAAAATTATGGTTTGGGTAAACGAAAAACACAGACCTTTTTTCTACTGAAATTATGAACGTGTCATGAAAACTGTAAAGAAAAACAATTATGTCATTTTCTTGACATGTGAATTTCTTTTTTGAAAAAGCTGGCTAGGAGTAATTGTGAAATAGAGTCCCAAAATAAAAGGCAAAAAGCTCATTGCTTAATTCCAAACTAGGCAGAACATAGTGCCAAGAAGTACCCAAGAGAAAATACAGAGGAAGTCAGACATGGTGATGATGGAAGCCTCTGTGAGAAGATAAAGCAGCATTGTACATGGAGACTCTGATCCCTTTCTAGCCGTTCACACTCACACAAACATTGTTATTTTATACCTAAGGCTTCTACTTTTCCTCTAGGGACATGCCTTTTTATAGGGACATATCAAATTTTGCATCCTTCATGTTTCTGATCAGTGGGAACCTATCTCCTTATCTTCCTTCTGTGGCTCCTATTGGTGCAGCTGCACAAGTACAGCAATGGGGAGAGTTTTGGAAATCTCACGGTGCTTTTACCATGGCATCAGCTCATGTTGAAGAGGGTCAGGTGATGCTTTCTATAAAGCAGAAAAACAGTATCCACTTGATTTTATCCTCCTACTGCCATTGTAGCAGGAACAGAGGATTTTGAAGGAAAGAGTTCATTTACCTCCTACGTGGAAAGGAAAAACCTCATTCAAGGCTCTCAGACATTAGTGGACATGTTCCTCCTGTCTTTAGCAGGCACTGGTCAGCCCCAACATGAGGTTTACCCTTGTAATGGGCTCCTTGCCAAGAACAGGAGACTTCACAACTTAAGAGCAGGCTTGTGTGCCAACACAGCACTGAACTTCTAGACTTCAGATGGCTTTTTCAGTGAGGAATCACTGTTTATCTTCTGCCTTCCCAACATAGCATGATGTGGCCATTCAGGTGGAGCTCACCACAAGAGTTTTAGTCTTGTTTCTGCTTGGAAAGGGAAATTATTTCTAGAAGGGGGAGGAGAGAGAGTCAGAGACTTTTTGATTTCTTTGCAGTGTGCTTAACCATCAAACTTCTCTCCTTTTTGCAATGAGCTCACTTTGTTGCTCCCATCCCAACATTTCAGCTGTTTGTTTCTCTGGTACGTTCCACCTGCGTGTCTCAGTAGCCCGTGGGGAGTCAGGAAAGGTGACTGCTTGCCTGAGCTCTGTTTTTAAAAATCCCGCTTTGAAAATAGTTCACTTCTGCTTACACGAATTCAAGTCCAAGACTCAGCTAGGTTTGGACTTTGCTGTCTGCCAAATTACCCAGCAAAACACTTTCATAGCACTGTCAGGAGTACCAAACTATACTTCTAGCACCCAGAAACTTGTTTATGCCAGGGCCTCTCCCCTCTGTCTGTGCTGGAACAGTGGCAAAGGACTTGCAGAGGCCACTCGGTCCTTGCACATGGTGAGTGCTTTCAGCACGGCTGTGGTTTTCTGGGAGGACCTCAGTTAGTTCGGCTGAGATAGGAGTGGAGTTGTTCCTATGCACAGCTGCTCACAGTCCAGGTTTAGTGTTGTGTACAGGCCACTCCTCCATCCTCCGTGGAGACCGACGGGCAGAATCTACAACCCAACCTTCAGTCATGAAAGGACTGATAGCTGGGTGACTGGGATATCTAGGGGCCTAGAGGGGCATGCCACTGGGGTGGTTACCTTCTGATCTCAGCTTTGCATGACCAAAAGCATATGGGATGGCTTTCATCTGTGTTGTAGTTTGTTCAGTGAAGCTATGCTACTGTCAAAGCCTGCTTTACTTTGATTTCTTTACAATTAAAAAGAGCAGATGAGCCAGGAAGAAGCAAAGCTCTTTGTTTAAATGAAAATAATTAGGAGTTGGCTAGCGAGAGCACCAAAAAACAACCAGCTGTTTTCAGCTGAACAGATCTGTCTGCAAGTTTCACAAGTCAGAGGCTCCCCCTCAGAGAAAGCTTCTGCACTGACTAAAGATGGACTTGAACCAAACCTCTGCCTCCACCATCTCCTGCCCTTCTGCAGTGGAGTTCAAATTCAACTCTTTCATTAGCCTTGAACGAGCAAGGCTTCCCCCACCCCTCTAAGCTCATTGCACCTGGAAGTTCAGATCCAGGCTCTGTGTCTGTTTTGCAGCTCCAGGTCACACAACGCTGTCCAATACACCTTTGGTTTTGGAGGCATAAAGGTCTTAAAGGCAGGACGGTTTTTACAAGTGACCTACGGGTTCCATTTCCACCTGATGCCAACGGGACCAGGGCACCTGTGGAAAAAATAATGCCAAATCTCCCTTCGCTTCGGCTTTGCCTGGCATATAAGACGGCCGAGGACCCATTTCCATGAACCTGCATGGAAAGGGCTTTCTTTCCTAAAAAGGATCCTATCGCTGTGCAGAAGCGCTGCTGCCGGGAGCCCGGGGAAGCGGNCCGAGGCGGGCCGGGGTCCCGCCGGGGCCGAGGAGAGGGGTCGGGTCCCGCTGGACGCTGACCCCGGCGGTGCCGCTTACCTGGGGCCGAGGCGGTGGCCAGCAGGGCGGCCAGCGCCGTAGCAAGGAGGCGCATGGCCCGCGGGGCGCCGGGTCCCGTCCCGTCCCCCTCTGCCGAGCTGCCTCCCTCCTCTCCTCCCCGGCCTCTCGCCTCCTCCCCGCCCGGTCCTCCCTTCTCCCTTTGCTTTTCATCTCCTCCCCTTTCTCCTCCTTTTTTTTTTTCCGCTTTCTTCCTTCCCTCCCTACTCCTTTGCGCTTCCCAGCGTTCTGCCGCCCTTCAGCTCTCTTCTTTTTCTCTCCCCCTTTCTCTGCCGTTTCTGTTCACTTCATGCCTGTAGGGTGGCATTAGGGCTAGGGAGGGATGCTCCATCTCTAGCCTCCGAGATCCTCTCTGCACACACACACCCATTGCCCAAAGGACACGGATCTGTGTCGATGGGAAATGGGAAACTCCCTCCCTCCCCGAGCACAGAAAACCTCTGTACGAGCAGGTAAGGCAGCTGGCAGCTGGCGGCTCTAGGGTAGACTTCTGGGATGGGGAAAGCCGTATTAGGCATCCTCTCCGGTTTCCTGGAGGTGTTGGCAATTTTGCAAGCCCTCATTCCACTCATCCACTCCGTAACTGGAAAAGGACCACCATTGCCTGGTAGTTCTAGTTAACATTATCTCCCATTCCATGGGTTCAGGTGGTGGCAGCCTGGGGACAAGGAGGTCTGGCAGGCAGGAGTAGCCCATCAGCAGGCATGGGGATGAACATTGTAGGCATTTAGGACACCCATGCCAGGACATTGCATACAGTGCTCTGGTATTTGCTCTCTGCTGTGACAGCACCTACTGACCACTGACAGTGAACCTCTCTGAAAACATCTTGAATGAATTGATATAGATCACCTTAAAGTGCATCACTCCAAGGTTACCATCCTTGTCCTCACAAATGGTACTACAGTGCTAGGCCAGAAAGGACAAGGGAAGTTGGCACCTTGCAGTCCATTCCTGCCTTTCCCCAGTGCTCCTTTTGAAGTGTTTGTCACTTGAAAGCCTACGAATCTCCCCAGACATGGATTTAATACTTCTACCAGCAGGTATGATGGGTTATATATTCAGGTTGTGTGAAGTGTGGATGATACAAACACATTGGCATTCCTGCTTCCCTGGATAGGACAGATTTAGCTACTCCACCCCTCTCCTAGTAATCACTTAGGCAGGATAATACATGTCTGCTTTTAACTATCACAGATAATTTAGCATGTGCTAAATCTGATCCTTATGGGACTGAAAACTGCCTTTAAAATCCTGCAATTTGTTTCCTCCAGGGACAGACTTCCGTGTCCATACAGCAAACACTTCTCACAAGAGAGTTACAGGTCTGGATTGTGCACAGAGCAATCAGCAGACTTGAGGAACCAGAAGCAGTTGTTAAAATTTATACTGCCTGGGGAGGTAATTAAAATTTGTAAATTCAAATCTACTCCTTTAACACAGCAAACTGAAATCCTATCAAAGAGATAAGCTAATTCGAAAACAAACAGACAAATTCACCAAAAACATTCTACCAGCAATTATGTAGTTTGATGGTTCTGATGGAAGCTCCATTTCAGGAAGTCCTTGGACTGCTAATAGAGGAGGAAACCAGAGATGACTGATTTTGCATACCCTTCCAAAGCATCTGCTCCTTGCTGTTGCTTGAGAGAAGGCATTAGACTGGATGGACATCTTAAACCTTCTCATACAATTCTACTAGGCTCATTCATGCCTCACTCCATGTCTCTCATAAATTCCTTCAGCCTACTAATCTTTTAATGGTGTGCTCAAAATACTGGTGTAAAGACATCAATAAGGACTCTCTAAGGTCTAAAGTGAGTGCTTGGGCCCTACAGAGCCGAAAGATGCAGTATCAGTGTTTGCTGTTTGTCAGCAGTCCCCATTACTGTTTGCACAAACAGTTCCTTTAATTGCATCAAGAACCCTAACAAGCTTTAGGACAGAACTAGATCATTTAATTGGGGAGAAGGCTTCATATGATGTATTTGCCTATGATTGAAGACAGAAGAAGAGTCAAAGGCACATCTGGACTTCTGAAATCTCTCAGAAGAGACAGTTTACTGAAAACATACTCTTTCCATTTTGAGCTTGTGCTCTCTGTACCTTGACAATTCCCTCTGTGTTGTGGGTTCTGTCTTTTGTGTAGAATCACTTTTATTGCTCCCCCCTGAAAGTTCTTCAACAACATAAAAACATAAAAAGTGATTCTTATTCTTAAAGGGATATTTATTCTGAAGTTCCAAATGCACTTTTAAACGTGGTCTAGGCTGAAAGTCTTTTTTACTTGTCATTGCATAAATGAGCTCAGGTGATGCTGCCCTTTTAGGTTTTTTGCCAAGGGAGAACTCTTCTTTGCACAGCTAGAACAGGACCTGTAGATCTATGTAAACATCTTTCTCGCCACTAAATTGTACTGCCAGCAGCACTCATTAGGTAACCCAGCACCTAACACACCTGAGCAAATCTACATTGTGCCAGTCTCTTAGGATATACTCATGAGCCAGACAGCACTAGTCAGGCTAGTGGACAAACATAAACTTCTGACCTCCCATCTTCCCAGATTTGATGCTGACTTGTTGGATGATTTTTTGCAAACCGGTTCTCACCTCTGTGCAGCAGATGGGTGAAATGCAACCTCCCTTTGTGCCTGGTTTGGAAGGGTTTGCCAGTGGACCTAGGTGGCAATTGCATGATTTGCATTTCTTTGCTGTTAAAATCTTTCATCCCTTCCACCCATTTGTTGCAACTGAGATGTTTCTGCTTTCGTAAAATATTTTTTCAAGTTTTTTGATGTCTCTTACCTGACACCATCAGAGTTTACCCATGCACCAAAAATCCCAAAGGCCAAATGAACATGCAGTACAATTCCCTTTTTCTCCCCCAGGCCGGGTGCACAGCTCTCTCTGTAAGACAGTGCACCTCCCTTTGCTGCTCTGGAAGCGTGCTGACGCACGCGAGTGGAGCCTCTGACCCGCAGGATATGGCTTTCTCAGCTCTGGCAGCACGTATGTGGCCTCGTTTCCTGCTGAATGGGTCTGCTCTGAGAAGAAAAGTGCGTAATCAGCACTCCAGTGCAGCTGACACAGCTCAGTCTGACTGTTTGCAGAGCCTGGAGCCCCTCTCTCCCTGGGGCAGTGTTATTGAAATCATCAGCCTTAGTTGCTCGGGGTGAGACCTGCTGTGCAAATCCCCTTTGCCTCTCTGCAAAGTCACATCTGTCAGGAGAGGTAACCACAGCCTCTTGGCTTTTGCTGTCCTGTCCTCCCTCTCTGGCTGTTCTTAACCTGCCTTCTTTCTTTGAAAGATCTTACTTGCATCCCAAAATCTGTCTCCAATATCTGCTTCAGGGTTCCTGTGAGCAGGATTGTGGCTTGCCCTTACAGCAGTGTTGCAGTGCGGCAGTGGGAGACACTGGCATCCACTGCAACTCACACTGGGCTGCTTTGGCTGGGCTCTAGCGTGGAAAAAAGTTCTTCGCAAGGCTGCAGCTCTCACCTTGTCTTGATGGGCTGGGGTGGGCTGCCTGCTTTCATACCAGATATGCTGCTAAGTAGAGTTATGCTTGTTCTGAGTGATGTATGGTAGTTTGCTCCCCACCTGCAGCAATAAACTGTCTCTCTGAACTTTTCGTCTTTCACCTGGACATCATCTTTCAGGGCAAATACAGCTTATCACCCTTCCACACCTCATGCAGGCAGTGTGCAAAGATGCTCTCTGCCCGCCTGGAACCTACCATTGGAGACATGAGTTATGGCCAAGTCTTTTTCAGAATCCAGCAGCTGGTAGCTCCCATGGCCCAAGGAATCCTAATTAAAAATGGATGTTCAGTGATTAGAGATGGATAAAATCCAAACTGATTCAAAGTTGCCAAGCATGGAGGATGTTTGGATCTGTATCCAAACTTTCCTATTCCTTAATGGACCAAGTTACCTTTGAACTGTAGCAATCCAGAACTTCTGAACAATGTGGTTCTGCCCCTGGTATTTTTCTATGGCTATTTTGTGGACCAGCATGCAGAAAATACTGTTTTGTGAATCCAGCTCCTGGTCAACTGAAAAAACACTATGTAAGAGCTTCCAAATTGTAAGCATTATGTTTTTTAAGTCTCTGAACATCATGCAATGCTTACACAGTGTTTGGGACTTTGATGGTATTTTTCTTATGACCATTTGTTTCTGACTGATTGGAAAATTGCTAGATAGATAGGGTGATGTTGTTAACTGCAAATTTCCTTTCCTCCCGTGTAAAGAGTCCCTCTTCCATTCCCTTTTCCTTTTTTTCTTTCAGGCTTATAAATGAATGATACTGATGTATCTGGGTAGGGTCTGAGGTTTTGTGGCTGTTGTGCAGCCATACTTTCATGGAGACATGAAATCTTTACTATTGATGCTGTAATGTATTTTTCATTTTCTCATTCTTCAAATAAGAGCACATTTTGTTTTGGTACAGAAAACTTGCTTTTGTTATTACTTTTATGATTATGTTTGGGACTGCACAAAAGCATGGCAATTTAGTATGTTTTTCTTAGCTTTTGCTTCAAGTTTGATCATTCCAATTTTCAGGGCACTGTTAATCCTGAAAAAAAATGAGATCTGTGGGTGGTTTGCAAGAGTGTTTAGAGACTCTGTCGTGTACTTCCTGCATAGTTATGTGTGTGCAAGAGCTGAAGAGTCTTACTGTGCATCATCATGGACAAAGACACAGTTCCAGCTTCACGTAGTTGTATATAGCAGTGTTGGCTTCCTAGAGTGGTAGATGGCAGTGTCATTTAGGCACCATTAAAAAGTCCATTGCTGCTCCAGTTCTGTTCTCCAAAAATATTAAAATGTCACTTTTAGCTGGCCTTATTTCTGGCAGTAGGTGATCAAATGTCATGCTAAGATGGATTTCAAAGGTTTTTCAGTGCATTAGTATGTTCTGGCTATGCATTCTCATTAGGCACCTGGCCCAGTTAAAACATTACTGACAGGTCTTCAAGCTACCCCCTATGAGCCTGCTGATCCCACTCTGCTCAGCTCAGAGAGGGCACAGACTCCAGAACCACACGGTCAGTGAGAGTTGTCCTGACAATGCACTGTGCTATTGCCTGTTCTGGCTTCCCTTCGTACCCAAGTAAGTATCGCAGATGGGTCTGGGGAAGGACAAGTCTCTCCGAAAGACCACAGGATATGGTTTATCTGTGAAGTCTCCTGTTTCATGGAATTCAGTCTGTGCTTCCCACACAACCTGTGCTGGCACCATATTTTATATGGACTTTGTGTCCACAATTTGTGTCTGGACCTTCTTTCTAAGGAACCGACTGATATAAGGATGACTCTACTGAGACAAAGCAATGATCCTTCTGGTTCAGTGCCCTCTTTCTGACTGTGGCTGGAATAAACAAATACTTAAGGGCAGAGTAAACACACAATATCGTGTTCCCAGGAGACTTCCAGCTCCGTAGGTTTGCAGCATGTGCTGTCTCAGCAAGATGTGTCTCAGAGCCTCACTGATCAGACCCAACCACTCAATGTGCTCCTTTGTCACTTAGTTCTGGGCTGAGGAGACAGATGTTTTCCAGTGCATCCCTTCTCTGTGGACAAGGTGGCTGTTTGGCTCCCATGGTACTGGATGCGGTTCCTGATAGAATAAAGCTTGGTGGGAGGGAGAACGTTTTAAAGTGAAGGTGATCGTGAAACAATCACTGCACCCACATGGGGACGGTCGAACAGCTGTTACATGGCTCTTGGAAAGTCACACTACAAAAGCAGTGAACTAAGGTCAGAAGGTATAGTGTGCTTGTCTCAGATTTGTTGGGTTGTGCTTGGATTTATTGTCTTAAGTTTTCAAACATCTCTTCAACAAATTTTCCAAAGTAGCACATTTAGCCTTGATGTATCTTAAGAATAAATGCTTCCACATAAATTCTTTTGACCTACCTGCTTCTGTTCAGAAACCAGAAATATTACAAGAAATGCAGTCCTTCCCCGCACCTGATATATCTGATCTGCCCTTACCCAGTCACCTGGATTGAGAAAGATTGAAGCAGTGTCCAAGCGGAGAACTGAATGGTTGTGGAATGCAAGGTTTGGGTGAAGGCGAATTAAAGGGAAGAATGTTGGACTAAATGAGATCTAAAGAGCTCTTCTAGCCATGTTTTCTTTGAGACTTCTTTATGCTCTCTATATGTTGTCTCCCTTAGTAGAAATACTAAATCCTTGAACACTCCACAGAAAAAAACAGTTAAGGTCTTCACATCCCGAGGAATAACAACATTTTGTCGTTGACCTACTTTGTCCTTCTTGGACACAGATAGAATCTTGCCCTCTGATTTCCATTTTCTACCATGTCCACCAAGAGTTTCTTCTTTTTCTGCTTTTCTTAAGGATAATAAATCCTTGATCAAATTTCTTATTTGGATAATAAATGCAGTGACTCTGAGTTTTGAGTTTTTTAAAGCATTCCAAGCTGAAAACAAAATACTCATGCACATACTCACAGCGCGGAGTTTGTTGTCGGAAAAGCAGGGAATCCTTCCCTAACCTCAGGAATGTCCCTGGAAGATGTGCTGCACTTTTGCTGTTGTCAGGAATGGTGTCGCTACACTTCAGCAGCTGCTAAATTTAAAACAAATTCTTTAAACTTAAAAACAGAAGTAAAAGCCTATTGTTTTTTAAGGAATTCTTCCAGTAAATATCTTCATCAGAGACAGTTTAATCAGGGAACGTCAGTCAAATTTTGTATGGTATATAGGTTTGAGTAGGGGTCAAACTTTGACCTCTGAGCTTCAGGAGGAGTTATGGATGAGAAAGTGGTTATGTTTCCTGCTGAGCAGCAAAATAATGAGAAAATATTTATCCAAATATCCAGTATGTCTGTGAACTGCTTAAAAAGTTACCTCACTTGTGTTTCTAAGATGATCTCTCTGAAGAATTTTTGACCCAGATTTGAATAAACAGAATATTTGTTTCATGTCCTTCATGTCTAAAATACTGGGTATTTTAGAATAGATTGTCTTTCATGTTGTAGATGAGGACATATGTTCCTCAATATTGCATTTAAGTGAAAAATAGGCAGTTGCTGTAGCCCATTAAAGGCATCTCTTTCATGTAGCTGTCAGGTACTGAATATTGTGTTCTTCATCTTCTTTCCTTTAAAGGTAAAAATAAGGAGCAAAAGAAATACGTTATCTGTTCTTTTTCAAAGTACAGAAGTTCAGGTGCCATTTGTTAAATGATTCTTTGCAGAGAAAGAAGCCACATCTCACATACTATACATACCATAAGCTTAGATGCATCCCTTAACCAAAAATAGATATTTATCTTAGCATTACTGTGGCCACGTGGATAAGATGTAGGGTAGTCATGTCACCAAATCAGCTGGTATTTCTTCTGTCTGAAAAGTTGCTTTGGATAAGCTCTCAAATATATTAAAAAAAAAAAAAAAATCTGATTTTTTTCCTGCATTCCTCTGCTTACATGAGAAGGCAATAGACAAAGTTTGTCTCCTAAAGCAGGAAGAAGACAACTGCTTCAACAGCAGGCCTTCGAAAGGCGCCAAATTATTTGCATTGTTTGATGGAAGAGGAGAGGTCCTGACCCATTAAAAAGTAGTGATTTTGATGTGGTGAAGTAGCAGCCAGATCCCTTTTGACTGTGTCCGGTCTGATTTGCTGGCTCCATGGCTACGTGGAACAATAGTCTGTGCAGGGCAGCTGGGACGTGGGCAGAATTACAAGTGAGCATCCGTCAAATTCCTCTGTACAGCACCAAGAGGGCTTTTCCCCTGCACTTTCTAAGTGACAGAAACCTGTGTGAATGATTCTCTGTGGCTTGAGATAGGCAGCTTTGAAATCAGGATTGTACCCTGGAAACATGAAAAATTATTTTTGTCACCCCTGAAGGTATTAAAAGTGTACTGTGTTGATATTAAGTCAGATATTGGCAAAGCTCCGTGGGTTGGTTGGTTGGTTGGTTTGTTTTAAAGAGAATACTAATATTTGCACAGTTTGAAAAAACAAAACATCTCTTTGTGGAGAGCCTATGCTTAGACTATTTCTATTCTGATGGTTAAAGTCTGTCAAAAGTTATTAATAATAGACGTGGAAGTTTCTGATGGGGATTGTTGATGAGGAGTGCCAGTAAGCAGTGGCTGAGTTGCTTTTCATGGGTTTGTGCGATTATATCTAGAAAAACAGTGTGGTTTCTTGGAGCTGCAGTTTTATCAAAATGTATGTTGTCCACAGCAGACATTGAGCAAAGGCTTCCAGCTGGGGAGTTACTGCTGAAGGGTATCCCACACCTGAGACTGACTTCACCAGGCTAAAAGGTTTGTGTGTGCCTGAGTGGCTGTGGAGAGACACAAATGGGAAGGAGGAGAACTCACCTCCTTCTCTGGGACTCACAAAAGACATCATGCTGATCTTTAAGGGAAGTCTGTATTTGAATCTAGGAAACCTCTGAAGTTAAATCAGATGGGTGAATGAGAGCATCTAAATTCTGCTTGACTGGCACATAAGGTATGTTGCACCTTGTAGTATCTTGTTAAATGTCTGCTGGTGATTCTGCTCTTGAAGTCTGATTTATTTATTTATTTTTGTTGTTCAGACTCCTCAGTGCAAAGGCAGTCAACGATCGGACTGAAAAGAAAAGCTAGCCAGACAGTGAATGACCACAGTACTAAATGACCATAATATGAGGCACGGCATAGGCAAGTAATTTTCCAAAAAGGAGTGTGTTTGAACATTGCTCTGAAAGAAAAAAAAAGATTATAGGGAAAAAAAGGAAGCAGGATACTATCTTTTAAAAGTAATAGCACACAATGCAGGCTCCAAAATGTTCCATAATTGTTTGTGGTATAGCCTCAGGGTAAGGAAATATTATCATTAAAAAGAAGTAATTTGAGTGAAGCTGGAGATCATAACATTCCACTCACGCATTGAAAATGCCTGCTGTCAGAACACGGGTTTCCGATAATACCCAGAGACTTTCGCTGCTTCTTTTGATCTGTTAGCCTGTAACAGATTTCCTTCTCTGACACTGAACTTAGGAAAGTAAACAAAATCAAAACCATATTTAAAGCACTGAGTCACAGAAAACATTATGCTTATATATATGTCAAAGGCCTATGTTATATTAGTCATTATAATTAAATTAATACACACATCTGTTTTACAATGAAATGTGAGTAATGTGTCACTAATTATTAGCATCTGTAGTTCTTTCTAGTGATGATATTTCCATTTTTAAATGCTGCACAATCTGTGGATTAATAAGATGTGCAAAAGCAGATTTGAAGTTTAAATTTAAAAATTATAATACCCTGAGTTGTACTTGGATTTTGCTCATATCAATATTTGTCATCAGGGACGTCCTGGCTTTCCATGAACTATCTGTTCTGCCTCTTTCAGCAGCCAGAACAAATGTTCAGCAACTGGACTGATATTTTTTCCCTGCCTTCCCAGACAAATGTGTCTAAGCTTGCCCACTCTTTACAAGAGTGGCTTTCCTGGGAGCCTGTGTGTTAGAGTAATTGTGTCCTTTCAGCACTGTTCAGCCCTCTTTGAGAGCATCCCAATTTCCCAAAAGTGTCCCTAAAGCCTTCTTTAGTTGTTTTGGTCACTCCTTCTCTGATGAGTGTACTGTCTTGAAGAGACTTAGAATGTTAAGATCAGCTATAAGATTTTCCTTCTTCACTAAATCTTAGAAGACACAATATTATTAAGCAGACAACAGCTGCAGCCAAATCATGTTTTGTAGCCGTGCTGTCCAGACATCTCCAGAAGCAGCAGTGTTGGTGTCATCATCATGGAACTTGCCAGGCCTTCCTTGCCGTCTCATCAAGAATTATGGCTCTAACATAGTTTTAAGCTCTGGGCATGGTTTTGGCTTGTGTGCCGAGTCACGTACTGTTGTTTTGTACTCTGAATGCCATGAGCAGGTCCTGTCTTTATTTCTTTACTTATGGTGTATTTGCCTGCTATCATGGCCACAGTATCAGAGCAGCCTGCGCTCTGTAAGCTTCATTTAAGTCTGGGTGACTTCCTTTGCTTGTCAGATTCCAGATGTTTAGCCAGAGTTTATTTCTGGGTCTTTCATGATCCTCTCTCTGGCTTCCCTGTGCATGTGTGTCTTCACGCCAGTGATGAACTCTGCTCTTATCAGGGTTAGTCAACTACCATGCTCCCCCAACCCCCTTCCTCCCCACTCCAGAAAAAAAAATGTTCATTTTTCGAGTCTTAGATCTGTTACAAACTCCTTTAATACTTTCCATTCTCCCTGCATTAAAACAATCTTGTTCCATTTTTGCACAGAATGCAGTCCTCCTTAAGGTTCTGCAATCCATTTTCATTGTGAGCCTCTTGGCTGTCTTAATTGAAAACTAATAAAAACTTCAAGCGACTGAGAACCAACTTTTATCAGAAATAAATTGACTTTCTGCCCAGTATCCTTCTGATAGCATTCACTGGAGCTGTAGAAACTGTGCAGGTCTTCTCTGAGGGCTTTTTTTTTCACTAGTAGGGAGTTTATCCACTCCATTATTCATTCCTGCAGAGTAGTTTGATTCTGCCCGATACCGTACTTTGTCCTGAGCTAACGCCAAGTCTGCGAGCCTGACAGCCTGTAAATGTGATATCTGAATGTGTCAGCATTGTTCTGCATGGAGCACCATCGAACTGAGCATTTCCTTCTATGCGTCTCATACCAGCAGATTTTAAAGGCACAACTGCACACATGCTGTGAACACTTTTTCCCCAGGACATTTACCTTTCCAGCCCTCGCTTTTATGCCTTGCAATGGCGTTGTGGAGGAGGAAAATTAAAAGAGCTTAATGCACCCTGCAGCCCAGGGCTGTGAATTCATCTCAGCTGCTTGCAGAGTGTTAGTGGACACCGTGCAGGCCAAAATGGCACAGAGGGAATCTGTCCCAATAGTTTTTAAAGCTTCACCTCTGTTGCTAATGTCACCTTTGAGAGCTAATGAAACAGTTTTCAGATGTGGGTCTGGTCTCTGCTAATGCTCATGGTTGTGAGCATACAAATAGTATTGCATACTCCAATGGGAAGTTTACCTGGGCAAAATTCCCACTGAGGTCAGCTGGGCTTTGTCCAGAGCAATTCTTGCCTAATAAATCCCTTAACAGTAATAAGCATTGAGTTTGGAACTGTAGTTAAATATAGGAATATTTTAAATTAGAAAATACATAGGCTGAAGTCTCCTGTCTGTACTGCTCTTTCCTGCAGTAATTCCATCAAGTTACTCCCAGTCTTTGCTGGTGTACAGCTGAGTGCAGAATCACGCCTCCTATCACCACATGAAATAACTCATGAAAAAGCCTCAGTTTCATACAATTTATTTCAAATATGAATTTAGGTCTTTAAACTAGTGAACAGTATGACATCTAATGAATCCTGCAGTATCTTAACCTTAAAATAAAATAGAGGAAAATTCTTATTTTTTGCTAAATGAAGGTGTGATAGCAGAGTGGTTACAACATACGGCATTTTGACAGAGGTATAAGCTCCCTTGACGTGATAGCAATGAGTGTTTTCAAGACAGGTAGAGAATCAGATTGTGCTGCTTTGAGGCTTTTCTTGGTCAGCTCGGCTGTAAATGGGTACCGGTCATTCCAGTCAGAAAGGATGTGATAAAAAGGTCTGTGATAACCACCTCAGTGTTTTCATCAATGTGGTTTACCACAGAGTTGGCATGTGCCAGTCTGATGGGCTGAACTGCCTTGGTGTAAACTGTGGCCATTTTCCTACTTCTTGTGCTGGGAGAGGTGGATATCCAGTGTAAGCAGATTTGTCTTGTGAGAAACAGAACTAATGAAGTCGGCTTCCTGACAGATTTGGTTATGTGCTTGGTTGATGTTTGCTAAATCAGGCCATGGATCTTAGTACGTCTCTGGTTACCAGCAAAGAGAGATCTAGAGAAGGCCCCAGTCTGGAAAAAAGCTTGAAATGGAGTTTTATGTCCTCTTTTTCTAGCTGCTTGCCTGCATGAAGCATGGAATATAAATGTCTTGGATGCTTCTGCTCTTTTATCAAGTTCTGATGGAAACTGGCAAATCTGTTCAAATGGTGGGAGGAGGCTGCCTTGGCCTGAGCTCTAAAATTCTCAGAAAGAAAAGATTCTCCAAATCATAGCACTTTTTGGTGGATCCATACAGTCAAACATGAGCTCTGAAAGGATCTGCCATGGGCAGGTTACTACTGAGTACACTGGGAAATATCCTGAGCTCCGTTGTTCCAGTGACCAGTCAGGAAGCTCTGGATCTATGTACGGCCGGGCTGCAGCCAGCAGTGTGTGGGGATCACTCTGCTTTAACTGACTCTTCACTTTCAGCTCAGACAAAGTCTGGCTGACCCTGCTATGCTAAAGCAATTAACATTGCTTTAAAATTGGATCTGCTTCTCCGTTTGTGCCTTTTAACATCCATGCAATTCACTGGCTTTGATTTTTGCTTGATTTTCCCCCAGCACAAAAGAGGCTGATTTTTACTCTCAGGATGAAGTTACATCGACTTCTATAGTGCCGTTACATTCGTATCAATTGGCAATGTCCAAAAGGACTAAAAAGCCTGTTTCGAGAATGAAACAGAGAGGAAATTCTCATCAGACAGGCTACAGTCAGGTACTACTGTTAGATACTGGGATTTTCCCAGGAAATTGCAGGATGGGAAACAGGAACTTTGAGAACTGTGAAGAGGGTTAAATCCAAGTTAAATCCATAAATTTCTGTAGTGTGTAGAAATTCTGCAAATAAACATGTGAATATTTGTCTGTTACACTGAATTCTTGGAGTTCTTACCCAAGTCAGAGAAAGCCTCCTATTCTCCAGAGTCCTTAAGCATGTGCTTAACTAAAAGAAGAAGGGATTTTAAGGAGAATTTCTGTGGAGCTCTGTGTACTTCCTATCAGCTGCTTCCATGTGGGAATGAAGCCATTTATGTATACAGTTCCTGACTCTAGGGCAATTAAAATCTCAGCCATAATGTTATATTAACACAGAATTCGGTGTGCCTAATGACATATTAAATCTTCCTAAATTATAGCTAAATTACAAAAAGGACTAATTTACCAAAACCAGTTACTAAATGTTTAGAAAAGGAAGCTAATTGAATTATCCCTTGTTTGTCAGAGACAGATAATCTCCTTGTGAGAAATCTCATTTTTTCTGAAGCATGATTAATTGGCCTGACGAGTCAGAGATTATGACAAATTATGCAGAAGATAATAGGTAAGTCAGTAGGAAGGCTTTGGAGCAGAGAACTAGCAGCTCTTATTTGGTTTGGGGCTAGGTACCACTTCTGGATTCCCCCTGATCCCTGTATGGTCTCTTTGCTGCTGTTGCTGCTGGAGACGAGCCTTGCTGATGTCACAGCCACCCTTTGCTCCTTTCCCTGACATGCTCAAAGCCTCAGCCCGATTCAGATCAATAACATCACCTCCCCAAGAAGGATGCCTGAATAACCATGTGCTTCTAGGTCAATGAACAGTTTCTACTGAATAATAAACGACATGAGATGATTTTTTTTATTTTCCTTTAGTCACGGTAGGAAGGCATTTATGACTCACACAGAAGGTCCAGTCATAGCTTCATCATCTTGTTTGAAAAGCCTGGCAGCTGTTGAATCTGAATCAAAAGTTTATTGGTTATGTTCATGTTACATCACATGGGTTTGAGAATAATTTTCCATTTGCACCATCTTGTATGTGTAGATCATGCTGTAATAGGAACTAGATTTCAGTTAATGTCTCATTAACATTATTTGGAAAATTTTATGAATCAGATCTGCATTATTTATTAATGTGCTCAAAAGCAAGGTACATTTAAAATTATAGTGGGAGTTGCCACAGCCACATGACTTGAAGACTTAGTGCCTCAAGTAGAGTATCAGATAGTGCAAAACTCTAAGTTAAATAATGACTGTTGGCACCTCTCTGCTTTTTCTGTTGTTCCTCACTGCTAAAACAGTGATTTGAGGCAAGTATAAATTCACATATTCTGCTTTTTTTCTCTGCAATCACTTCTTACCCCTTCCCAACATCAGTTAGTTCTCTCGTATATTTAGTTCTCATTTATATCATTGGTTTGCTTATAAGAAAAAACAATTTTCCAGGCATCCCTAGCCTGTGAACCTACTGCTGTCCTTGGTCCCATATCACACATTCAGTCATTTCCTCACATCATGACCCCCTGAGGTACCTGAGAGCCATTCCAGCTCTACTTTGGGCACTGCATCCCTTTAGCAGGAAGGAGCAGAAGCCTCTAGTGGGGAGAGGCACAAAGGAAACAGCCAGGTACTTGTAGCCTTTGAAACATGAGGTCAGGAGCCTTCCTTCAGGACAAAAATATGTCAGTAGCCTCTCAAAGAGGAGCCTGGGTTGGAACAGCAAGGTCCCAGAGCTGTCAGAGGTACCGGAGTGGCAGGTTCACCTCCCAGCCTGGCCAGTCTTCATGGGTGCTTTGCCAGTCGTTAGAAATGCTCACTGCAAACACACAGTGGCCTTTTCTTCTGAGTAGCTATTTTGTGGTTTGCATGCATTTCAAGGCAGCAGCTCCTTTGAAGGGGTCCCTTCAGGAGCCCCTGGACACTCAGCACAGCTTTCTGTTTCTTCCCTGGTGTCACTCTAATGAGTTTAAATATGATATAGCTTAAAACATACAGGGGTTGTTCCCAAAACAGGTGAATAGTCAGTGGTTTATATTCACTGGAGCATTTCAGTCAGCTTTAATCACAACAGAATATGTTTGCATCTGGTCCCAGCCCTCCAAGTCCTCCCTCAGTACTGTGGAGTAATTGAAGAATATGATTAAAGGTAATTATTTTAATTGCCTATTGACTCAGGAAGATTTCTGATAGTGCTGGGAAGGATCTGATCTGTAAAGGAAAGGCCTTGTGAATTGTCTGCATCAGGACAGATCCCCATCAGCAGTGGTGTGAGGGGTGCAAATGAACCCACTTGCGTCCTGCAAGCACCCTGTGGATTATGGTGTGGAGAGAGGGGGCGTGGGGCAGGAAACACGAGACATACTTTTCGTCTGAATGCAGAAGACAGAACGTGTGCGGCTGTGCCACTTTGCTTATGATGTGTTTGGGCTTATTATTAGCTCACACAGTGTTCAAGCCCAGTGTAATGTCCCTGACTTTGCTGAGGCTCCCATTTGGTGCAGCTGTGAGTGAAAGCACAAGGTTTGTCTAGGACTCAAAGCCAGAAATGTGAGAATTGAAACCATGTATATTCAATAAGGTGGAATACGTAACACCTAACCATTCCAAAAGCAGCATTTTTGTTGGAGGCAGTAGTAGAGAAGAATGATGATCTACTAGGTAGCTCACCCATGTTGAGCTTGGAGAACTTTGTATTCTTTGCTCTGCTGATCCTGCATTGGCCTTTGCCACAGCACTTAGGCTGCTCCATGTCTCATTTCCCTCCTTGGTTAAGAGTGAACATGCCTCCTTAGGACTATGTGAATTGTTTTCATGAAGCGTTAGCATGAAAATTTGTACAAATTCACTGCTGTAGTGATGGGGGGGCAAAGGCCTTTGTGATTATTTATGTGTAACTATATAGTATCTATGGAATTAACCACTTCTGACAATGGAAGAAAAATACTCCAGAAAACAGTAAATTCAATACTTTTGGCTTAGTGACACTGAGCAGAAGTTTACTCTAGGGCAGTATGGTCTTTTAGGAGAGCATTGGCACATACTTGCAATGCTCTTAGGCTTCATTTTGATGTTTGCTGTGGGGAAGAGGCTATGGGAGAAGGTGGACCTCTGTCAGACCTAGGCTGACTATTGTAATATTCCCTGTGTGTAATGAGAGCAATTTTCAGAAGTTTGAAGCCTCTATAGGTCCTACTTGTATAGTATAAACATCCTTTCTTTATCAGGTCTGCTAGTTAGGTGCTTTTTTTGCTTGTGCTTTCCCATATTTGCTTAGTGAGTCAAAGCATTTTAATAATCTTTTTTATTTTATTAAGTGCAGTTGTAAGAAACAGAAAAAATATTCCTGATTAAAATGATCTGAGTTTTCATTTACAGGCATGAGAGAAGCTAAGAAAAATTTATATTGCAAATATTTTGACTATTGACATTTGCCATCCTTTCTGTTTGGGTGGAGCTGAATCAGACTCTCCTCTTGCTCATACCGCTCACAGTGCATTTATATCAGTGGGGTTTGATTTTCAGGACTCCTCCCACAGGTACTTCTTTACTACCCATGTAGCTGTACTGAGTCCAGTGGATTTTTGCCTGATTTATTATCATGTGAACAGGGGCTGCACCAAGCTGTGTGACTCCTGCAGTTAGTTTTGATTTGCACTGATGCAGCTGACAGAAGGATTTGACTGGAATGACCTCACTGCTGCTGTGGCACTTGCATTGTAATTAAAGCCAATGCTGTGTCGTTATCTCTTTAGAAATGTATGCTGTGCCTGTACCTCTTAGCTCACTTCTTGTGCCTACAACTGTCTCCTCTCCTGAATAACTCTATTCACAAGCATCATTATGTTGCTGGGCATCTGCTGTGAAGGGACTGAGGTCCAGCATGACAGGCTGGGGCATGTGTCCAAACTCTGACTCCGAAGTGCTTCCCACTGTTATCCATTCAGGGGAATGCCTGTGAGCTCAGGGAGAGCACGAGGTGCTTGGCATGGACAGGCATAACCTGTGCTGGACAGGCAAACAGGCGAGTGCAGATAGATGCCTGTTGTGCTGGATGTGGACTGCCTGGGCTCGATCCTTGATCAAAACTTCGTGGAGCTAAGTGTCTTTTGTTCAGTCTTTTGACTGAACGCCTCCCAAATGCTCCTCTTTCATCTAGTTTTCCTTCACTGATTATTTCCAAGCACTGCTGTGCAGCTTGGCTCAAATTTAGGAGCTGCTGATGCTCCAAGTGGTGCTGGTAAAGCTGGTTGTAGGCATGGGCAGAAGCAGCAACTCCCTGAGGTGGCAAGAGACCGTAGCCCCGTGTGACAGTGACTAAGTGTGCCCAAGTCTCTCAGTGACAGCAGAAGCAGTAGCTCTGAGGGTCCCTTGTGCCCAGCTGTCTTGTCTCAGTATTGCTCATCCTTCTCCCATACCCAGGGAGCCAAGGCACACATCAAAAGGTTTTGAGCAATCATAATCTATTTACCACCCCAGCACATTTTCCTGCTCAAGATTACCAGCCTTAATTCTCCAGGCCTTTTTCTTCTACTCCTTGTAACTTAGGCATTTCTTGTTTATTTTCATCTTTATTTCCCATAGTGTACTGAAATGATGTGTACTGAAACATTCGTTCACACAAATAAGGGAAGGTGATAGCTTCCCTCCCTGACCACATGCTCTCTCTTCTGTTTCAAGTCTTAATTAAAATGATACTACAGGAAGCAAATCAATTAACAGATACCATACAAGATGCTTTATTCACTTACACATGTACACACAATTACTTACAAGTATCACATTACTGCTTTAGTTTATCTGTTAGCAAATGCTGCTGATGAACTGCAGTGTTACTGAAATGGGTAACAGACACCTAGGAAATCAGGGAAAGTATTCCAATATATTATTCTCCTCTCAAAATAGATTTTACATTTTGTTGTTCGAAATGTGTGGGAAAATCACTATCCAGTTTCCTTTGTACATTTGAAAAATTACCTGCTTTGTGAAAGTCAAAAAAATCTCATATTAAAATCCCTTTAGTTACAGTTACAAGTAGTGCAGTAGCTTATTCTTTATAAAAACAAAATTCTGATATATCTGCTCTTATGCTCTAACAGCATGTTTCCTTTAAGTCCATGACACAGCACATCAGCTCTGCCTGACCTGACAGTTGATTTCTGGATAGGAGGCCCTGGTTTCCATTATTTTTATGAGTGATATTTCCTAATAACACTCAGAATTTTGAGGTTGGACTTCAGTCTTACAAATACTTTTTTTTTTTTTAAGTTGGGTTAAATCTGTTATATTAGTGGAGAGCTGGGAAGAACTTTATTTATTATGATCTGCCCACTAAGAGCAGAAACAGGTATAAAAGTGAACTTTAAGAATGTATGTAAGGTGAGAGATTTAAAAAACCCATATAGACATGGGCTTGAGCTAAAAGTTTATGAAGATCCTATTTATTTACAGTTTGTGGTCTTTGGATCTGGATAATGGTTATTTGTAAGTTTCAATGAAAGAGTGTAACATCGTGTTTGGAGTCATCCTGTAATGCTGCGACATAAAGCTCTGCCTGTGAAATATTGGGACATTACTTAATTACGTTGTGCATGCCATCTACCTGAGGCTCCCAAGCCTTGAAGTTCTGCTGGGTTTCCTGAGAGAAGCTGTAGAAATAGCAGAGGATGCTGGCCAAGTGCTCCCAAAGCTCCCACAGCTGACATTTGCTGCCCTGTCTTCACAACATGAAAGAAAAGCCTGGCTTGAAATACAGAAATCTTCCTGCTTTTCTTGCACCTTGTGATGACAATATGCTATATACAGCATTCTGGATTAAACAGAAGAGGATTAAACAGAATAAAATCTACAGCATTGTTTTCTAAACGGAGACCAAAGCCACTGACTCCAAGCTTTGGTAAAAGTTGGAAAGTGTTTACAGAGTAACTTGGGTTTAAATTATCTTAAATCATTTAAACGACTCTAAATGTTCTGAAACAAAGCTCTAATTTTTCTTCTTGTCACTCCCACTGTAAGAAGCTTGTAATTGGAGCCAGGCAAAGGAATTTTGATGTAATCAAGTCCACCAGAATATATAAGGCTAGAACAAGAATGAAGGTGCTGGGAAACTGAGATTATTCACAAATTCTGATTGAACTTAGTGCATTGTTTTATACAAAAAAAAATAGGGACAGGGAAATTCTGGAAATAACAGATCAGTTTGTTTGTACAATGTTGATATGAAGTGTCAACAGAACATGAAAAACGTTATTTTAAAAAGGAATTTTTAATTTTAAATGGCCATAATTCATTTTAAATGGTTGAAATTATCACTACCACCTAAAAAAGACATCAGTTCTAAGTCTAGAAAAGAAAAAAACTTTAAATTAATGAAATGCTTTCCTACTAGCACAAAACATGTATTTCCTGAAATAAATGAGAAGCCTTGTTTTGTTTTAAACTCAAATGAATGATTTTCCAAGTTGCTGAAATCATTATTTACTTATCTTGAAATATGGGTGTGACCATGAATTCTGCTTCTGAATTATACTGCCACCTTTCTGATGACATGGTATTTAACTGACTTTAGAAATCAATCATATACTTATCACAGAATAAAGAGGATCTATCAGTGAACAGAGCTCATCTATGTTATTTTCCTCATACATTTCCTTCATATACGTGCTGGGAGGGCTTGCAGGCCTTTTGGGTGCAGGTGATTGAAGTCAGCCTGCTCTATAAGCTCTTCCTGTAAACAATCAATCAGCCTTTCAACTAAAGAACAAAGAAAAGGATTGGTATTGGTAAGATTCCTCCCTGTGCACAAGAGACTTCTATTGATCCTAAGACCAGGTAACTGTTGACTGCAAAAGGGTTATTGATCTCTTGTACTTTGGTTTCTTCTTGCATTGCTGTCATCTGTAAAAAGAAAGAAAAAGCACAGGTTAACAATAACTCTCTGGCTTTGGTTTTACCTGGGTTATCCCAGGTAAAACACTATTGTAAAAGCTGGGCTGGGAGATACTCCGATCAAAATCACAGGAATTTTGGAAAATTATTAATGGAGACACTGGAATTACATTCATGAAGTTTCTTTCACTTAACTTTTCTTTTACTAGATGTTTCTTTGTACCTTTGGAGGCATCTGTTTTTCCTAAGTGAACTAACAGAACAAATGCATGACTGTGGCTTTCTTGTGGTGACTTCCAGGTGCCCTTGTCATTGCCAGGTAGGAATCCACTAGCAGCAAGCCATGCATTTTTGAGTAGCATCCCAGTGCTCCCTGCATTGCAGACACTGGGCTATTTTCGTTTGGGGTGCTTCCCAGTATTGCCTTGCCACAGAGTCGGGAGCAGCTGAGCAGCTCTTGGATCCCTACTGTGGCTGCATCTTCCCAGGAGTTTATTATTTCGAGTGCCTGCTGCTGTGGGGCAGCTGCACAGGGCAGCCAGCCTTGCAATGTGCCTGGGCCTTTTAGGGTGCTCCAGGTAAACAACTGGGGAGATGGAGGACAGCACAGTGAAATTACCTGCCTGAGCCCACGCAGAATGTCCAGCAGATCTGGGCTGTCAGTAGGAGCTCAGGGTAACCCCACAGCCTTTATTGCTGTGTGACCTTTCCCCAGATGCATGTGCCTCTACAACTTTGGGTCTGCCCAGTACTGTCACTCCACCTCCCTGTGCCACCAGCACCCCCCTTCCCCCAGAACATACCTGGTTTGGCTTGATCCCGTGTTTGACCTGCAAAGTATAGAGAGTGAGCTGTTAATTGTGACTTTCAGAGCAATAATCAAAGGTGAGAATTCAAATGAGTAGCACATTAGAGTTGGGGAAATGCAGGAACTTTTTTATCTTTTCTTCACTGCTCTAAATCTTTTATTCAGTTTTACTCCATCTAGTGTCAGTACTTGGGAACACGATCTTGTTTTGCAGCCTTGTTTATATTAAATCTCACGACTCCACAGGGAAATGAACTTCATCGTAGTCCCATTCCTACAATACTGCTTAAGCATTTTCTGGTGTCTTTGCTAAAGAAAGATGTCACAGTAGATTTGGTAGGCAGGGACAATGCTTCACATAATTTGCCTCAGTCTTTTTTCCCCCTCTGAGAAATTTTGTCACTCGTGTCTTTTAGAATGCTCTGCCAGAATTTTCTGTTCCTGTGAAATTCACTGCCCTGTTGGTGTCTGTAAGATTCTGATTCTCATCTTTCTGGTCTGACCTGGGCATACAGTCTATGGGAGACCATATGGTGAGACACAGATAGGCTGGAATCAGAGGGATTTTTTCTGTTCTGCTCCTTTTCCTCCCTTATTTCTTTCTCTGGCTTGCGGCTGGGGTGTGTCAGCACAGCTCTGTAAGGTGGCAGTTCCTGCACTATCCTGCAGCACAGTCACAGCTAAGTTCCCATTCTGCCTGCTTTGCCCAGCCCCTGGGAGCTTCCAGGGCAGCCAGGGAAGGTGTCTGCTGGAATGCAAGGACGGAGGCTCACCTGTACCTGCCTGCTTGCCTGCAGACTGGTGACCACAATGGAGGTACCAGGGGGTTGTCTCAGCTCTCCTTTGCCTGCACAGGTCTGGCACTTTGCAGACACAAGGAATTTCTTTTAGTGACACAGCTCTGACATTACTCAAGAGGTAACAGTTATGCAACACTATTTTTCAGCTTGTTCCAGTTTGTGGCAGCTCTTTCCCAGAAAGTAAAGGCATTTCAAAATGTAATCAGGGACCTCATATAGGCTGTGCTTATGAACTTGTCACAAATTTCTTCGCACAAAATAACAGACTTTAGTCTGTGAAGTGCTACGCAAATTTCTGTCTGGATCTGAACCCAATAAAAAAAAATACAGTATTTTTCCCACTTGTAACAACAAATTAATACAGAACAGACCAGTGCAAAGTGATAAGAGCTAACTGAGGTGAATCAGCAATGGATTAGGTTCAGGGATGCTCACTTGATCCCTTCTCCTTCCTGTGTCAGAGGAGAAGAAGCTGGCAGGGAACTTCTAGGAAGGGCAGTTCCTATGTGATTGCCTAAGTGGTCTAATCCTAAGTAGCTCAATTCTTTGCATATAAAAAGAGCAAAGAAGAGACTGGTTGAGAAGCCAATGCTCTTCTCCATGTAGTCCAATGCAATCAGTAAGTTACCTCAAAATAGTGGCTGTCTTGCTGATGCTCTCAGGCAATCTTCCCACTGTTGACAATGCCAGTTCCTGCAAGACAGGACAGTCCAGCCTTCCCTGGCACCTCAGCTGTAATATTTTACCACTTCTCTTGTGCCAGACGTCCTTGAACAACCTGATACCTCTGAAAATTGTTTTTATGTTCTACCGCATTGATTTTTGGCAGAGCCAGTTCCCTGAGGCGGTGGAGAAGGGTGACTGCCTGAGCAGAACATACAGCTGTGCTGGGAAGGGGGGGAAGTGAAGCAGGCCTTTCTCTAGAGCAATCGTGAGATTGCTCCCATGCTTTGCTCTCCTCCAGGGAGTCATGGAAGCTCATTCAAATGAACCCATTCACAAACACTTTAAAAAGTGCATTTCTGCCTACAGGGTTAGTTATTCTTCTTATCCCCAGCCTCCACCTCTCCTGTGCCAGCACATGCATTTCAACGTCTGCATAGTAAATAAGATTTGGGAGTGGGCCAGGTGTTGTTTTAATGCACACACAGAGAGAAACACATACAACAACCTAATTACTTTTCAGGCAGTGGTTTTCTGTGTTTTTCCTTTAGAAGACCATACAAATTTTCCATTGACTCTGTTAGCCTCTGCAAAGTGTCTTTAAACCCCATTTAAATCCATATGGAAAGCCTTTAAGCCCATAAACTTTTGTGAACTGCTGAGAAATACACTACGGATCCCCAAGCATTTGCAGCCTACGAGGCAGCAGTCAGCATCACTTTGTGGTACTCATTGATTTCTTTCAGCTTGCTCTGACACCAGGCTGTAAAGTACACATGGAATATGGAGAGTGGATGATTATAAGTAACAATCAGGAGAAAAACAAACAGCTGCGCTGATACTTAGTACAGGTTGTTCAAGGCAGAACTCTTGGACAGTAAGAGGTCAGGGAACTGAAATAAAATGATGTGATAGACTGTACACGTGATCTTAAAAAAACGATCTGTAAATAATCTTATTTTCTGAGATGTCACTGACAAAAGCTCCTAGGATCTGAAATCAGTGATTCCTTTTTCATAAGTTTAATGTGAATTTATGTGCAAAATTTAGATGTGATACACAAAAACCTGTGAGTTGGAATATGCAGCTCTGATTCGATGCTGTTCTTGTCTGAATAACACCTGTGGCACTTTTGAGTCTCTTGCGTCAAGAGGCCTTGGTTTGTGTTGGTTTTAAGCTGTCGTTTAGCTATCATAGCAGCTTTCATTCCTAGCTAATCCCATGTTGTCACTTCTCTGACAAGCCCTAGGCAACACAAAGCTACTCAGTCTGTTTGGCAGACTGGTGCTGCCAGGGAGCAAGAGGCTCTTTGCTTGGTGGCATCTAATATTTGAGTTACCCTGGGTGCCTGCTGACAGGGGTGAAGAGGGTACTCTTCCAGAAACATTTCTCTTTTTTTTTTATCCAGACTTGCAGCAGTTCTAGGGAAGGGCAGAATTACTCGTTTATTGCTGGAATCATTTGCACCAGCAAGTCTGCCAGCAGCGACCACGATGGCTGTGGAAGGAATTGCCTCTGACAGGTGTCTGAATATTACCAAGAAAGCATTCTCCTGACTCAGCAGGTTTGGCACCAACTCTTACAATCAAATTATTTAGAGCTATTCAAGACTAGCCTCAAACAGTTGTGCAGAGGGGTACGAAGGAGTAAGGGTTCTTCCCTGTTTGGCAGCTCTGAAAAGGTCAACCAGAAAGGCAGTCCCCAGATCCAAGAGGAGAACAGGCGCCCTGGGCCAGGTGCCCTCCCAGGGAATGTGGAGGGTGGCCAGAGAGGAGCAAAAAATAGCCAGAAGTGTGGCTCTGCCCATCAGGCCGGTAGCTGGCATCAGTGAGGTATGCTGTACCCTGGAAACGGGTTTAATGAATTAATCTCACCCTAGCAGTTTGTGCCATACATAAGTGTGTAGTGTATATATATATAAATACATGTATATAAAAAACTGTCTTTTCGGGGGTGTGTGTGTCTGTATACAAAGTATTCCCTCAATCCAGGAATGGTGCGAAGGGAGCTGAGAGCCTACAGAGTGTCTTAGTGCTGCTTTTTAAAGCCTGCTGTCCCCAGCATAGTGCAAAGCTTAATGTCCTTGATTTTGAAGTGTGTGATAAAAAGATTAATTTCATTTTATGGAAAGGGTAACCTGAGCCAGTGACTTGTCCAAGGTTGTTCAGGAGAACAAGTTCAGCTAGACAGGGCAGTGACAGAAGTAGGAAGAAAAACCAGTTTATTGCTCTAGTCACTGGTGACTATTGTCTCAGCACAGAATGGGTATTGACATTTTGTTCATGCAAATGTATATGTACAAGGAGCTGAGACAGCCATTTCTGCTGAGATTATTTGCCCATTTTTTAACATTTGCACGCACGTGGAGTTGTTTAGATCATCTCTACTCATACTTAAATTTGTTTGCAATAGCATGCATTATTATGGCATTTGCAAAGCTTTAAAATATTTTCCATTATACTCAGTTCCCAGGATGCATGCTGAGGAAACCTAAAGCAGTGAATACAGCCTTCAGGCTATCAACCACCCACTAATCCCTAGTGTTGAGCGAGGAATTGGGCCTGTTCTGGTGTATCAATGGGGCCAGACTTATCTTGTGCAGGTGGTATCTACTCAGTGAAGTGCAAATGCACTTCTGCCTAAGAGGACTGGAGCCTTCCAAGTTGTCTTCCACTCCCCTTCTTGTGACAGTTCTTCAGTTCTTCACTACTGGTTTTTGGCCATGGTGGCAATGTGAAGAGAGGCTCTGCAGTCAAAACAGACCTCACAGGAATAATTTGTGACTGATTCTGCAAGGCTTATTTGGATCATTGAAGAGGTTAAGTGTCGTTGCTCAATCTGTTTTTCCTTATCTGTAAACTACTAACAACTTACGAAAACTTTGTTGACCTGATGATTGAATTGTATGTAGAATATCCTACGTGTCAGAATGAAAGACCTTGTGAAGGTCTGCTTGGTAAACCAAGAGTGGCAAGTGAAAGAACAGCTTAGGGCATAACTGAGGGATGTTAAGAGAATCCATTCACCCAGAGGTGTCAAAGATTCTGCTGAATCTACATGACTGGTCTGCTACAGATCCAAGAAGATGAAACCGACTGCATAGTTTAAAAGGAATATTCGTGGGAGATGAAAAGAAAAAATAGGCTTGTTTTAAGAGAGCAAAGATAGATGCAGGCAACTTGCTGCTTGGCTGTGGGCTGAATGTACAGTGTTACCTGTGAATAGCTGGCACAGAGTCTGAGGGGCTGCAATGCATTTCAGAGCCCAGCATCCTGGGCACCCTGTGTTCTCCATACTGACCCTTTTCCCTTGTGCACCACTCTTCCAGTGACACTCTCAGACAAGGCCAAAGTCTCTTTTTTTTCAATTTGTATTTACTTATGGATTTTGATTTGTAAATTTTGGGACCATTTTCCAAAGGACTCCCACATGTGACTTTCTCAAGTACCCACTCTAGCATCTAAACTAGATCTCCAGTTAAGTTTATTTGTGAGCTCAGACTCCGATGACTAGACAGATTGTGTCTCCCATTTGCAGGTGATGGGACTCATGTCTGTGTTTCTGGATTCCTGTTTGTTAAATGATGCATTCTGCAGTTCACAGTGTTACAGACCAAGCTGGACTATTTGGATCAGAAAGGACTCTTCTCATCTCCAAAATGTTTGTCTTTCTATCTTACTTAAACCTATTTGAAGGATATGATATTTTTAGATCAGAACTTGTTCACTGTCCCTGCCTGTCAGGCTACAGACCTGAACATGACAAAACGCTAGGAAAAAGACTCTTGGTTCACATGTTTAGGCTACCACAGTTCTGATAGTTGGAAGAAACTGCAGGTCAGCATTGAAACCTGCATATGATTGCCCCAACCCAGTCTTTTCCATGGCATCCATCTGCGATGTTTATATTTTCAAAGTGGATGATTTCACCTCCTATGCAATGTGTGGCACTGTTTTTAGGGATTTTTAGAACAGATTAGAGGCTTTCAAGGTGCAGTGACATTCCAAGACCTCCTCCATTCGCATAAAGAATGCTACAATTCTCAGAAGTATCCTGTGTTTCTCAAGCACAGTCTAGCAAAGGAGAGAGAAGTTGGTCCCTTAGAAGTCAGGAGGGAAAATACAAGAGACTATCTAGATGAGGCTTTGGGTAGGAAAAGAAAATCACCAATACACTTGGCAAGCCTCCAAGCTCCTCCTTTCTTCCATAAAACATCAGAAGAACTTGTGTATTGCATTTAAAACCTGATTTTTCTGCTGAATGATTTACATGAAGTCCTGTAGAACCCAGTGAGTGGCATGGGGAATTTTGTGTGCTGTTGCGCAGGATGTGTTGACAACAGATTCATTTGCGGCAGGTTTAAAACATGTACCTTTCCCTTTTAAGTAAACATTCTTCGTCTCTCCACCCTTCTCCTTGTCTCTGTATGTCTCTTTCTTTGTCTCCTGTCAAAATAAATCTGGCTGACATGCACTGTAGTTAACTCAAAATATTGCCAGCATTAAATGTGCCCAGACATTTTTATGAATACATTAAACTTGCATGAAATTTTTAGGCATTATAATTTACCAAGCTTACACCAAGATGGCATTTGATACTGACATGAGCTATTAATTAAAAAAGAGGACGTTAAATAATTGTCAGTTGACATATAAATTGCTATTTTGTTGGCTGACAGAATCTTGCCTCAAGCCTTTTTCTTCTCAAGTGTTAGTAAATATCCCATTGAGTTTAAGAGCAACCCATTGTGAATTGATTGTTTAAATCTTAACGTTATGTACCTGACTAAATAAAGTGGTAAATGCTGTTAATTATTTCACAGTGAGCTGTGACTGTCATGTGGGTATAGAAACACTTGTGTTTTAAGTATTTTGGAAATTATCAAGGGAGACACATCTGAATATTTCCTGATTTTAGTGAAAATCTGTTCTTGGAAGGGGTCGGTTAAGTTCAGTACCAGCTATTTGGGGTTCTGACACGGAGGATTATTATCTGCATCAAGGCCTTCAGCTGGTACGAGGCTGAGCAACTCCATCAGCTATGAAAGTACAGTACTGGGTGATGCCCACTCAGAGTGTTTCCCAGCTAGGGAAATACTGAGTAGCTGGTGGCATTTGTAGGAGTAATGATGTGAAATTTAAAACAAAATTTGGCTGAAGGTGAATTTGGTTGAGTGTTCTATCAGTTGGATTAAGTATTTTTTTTCCTGAACAAGCATTAATAATCATCACATGTCAAGCAGAAAATGAAGCTGTTTGCAGAAGATTTGCCAGTTCTCCTCTCCAATCCTAAAGGGATGGTGTTTCAATTTAACACTGAGGGTTTCAGGTTGCCTATCCCTGAGGGATTCAGGATGGCTATATGGCTGGGTAGAATAAATCAGGTGATTTCAGATAATAGACTTCACTTTATCAGAGGGTTTTCTAGGACTAGCCACTGGTCTAAAAATTCCATGAATTAGAATTCCCTAGGGAACTGGAGCAAGTAGATAAAATTAACTTAGACCTAATTATCATATGTCTCTCAGGTGACCTGAATAAATCCTACTAAGGATTAGTTTATTAGGGGCATTTTTAAATGTTTCTATGGTTCTGGTAGTATTTTTACTGCCAGAGGTTTCCTCAAAACAAGTAGAAGGCTATACTGTTTCCACAGATTAATACCAGCATTTTAGAATCCCTTAGTAACCCACCAGAGAGTAATACATAGATGCTCTGAAGTGAATGAAAAGACAGATTTGCAAGTAAATTACTGACAACCACAGCAGAATTGAAAAGTACACTGATTAAGAAGTGACAGTGGATTTCTAGGGTTTTTTTCTACTTAGCCATAAAAGTGTCATCTTTAACATAAATAGTTTTGCCCCAAAACATTGTGGAATTAGAGTTTCTTTCACTGGTCAGTGTCAGTGGCTCTAAGGCAGAATGTTTGTGTGTTGTGTCACACTTCCTTACACACACTGTGTCACACTCTAGCCTTAAGACCAGAATTTTGTCATGAAACTGGAAATTTTACTCTACCTTTTAGCAAATGTCTGTAGACTGGGATAAGGAAACATCAAAAAGATCAGTGTAAGGTCACCATTAAAGATGTTAAATTTTGCTGCCACCACAAAGTCAGTCACTTCCCCTAGAAAGATCAGAGGATGATGTAATAAATGTTCAGACTGTCTCTGAAGGAAAATACGACACATAATAAACAGCAAAGGAAGCTAGAGAAGTCCAGTGTGGAACAGTTCATAGATCATATTGTCTGCGTTTCACCCAGGCAGTAAATCTACCACTGCCTTCTGTGTTTCTTCTTGTCTTTGTCCCTCTCATCCCTTTATTCTCTTTTCTCTTGACTCTGGTCTCTGGCTTTTCTGTTCTGGCTTAGCTCTTTCTCGTAACTTTCCCATTCATGGTTCTGTCTATACTGTCCTGAAAGCACCATAAAGTTTACCAGGTATTCTATGTTTGTTCTTCTGACCTTATCGTAGTCCTAATCTATTTCAGGTTAATGCACAGAAATTGCCAGAGTCTTGTCAGAGAATGGTGTGTTACTAGAAAGGAAACATCTTGTGCCAGTTATCACTGGGGGAGTGTCTCCCTGGGAAAATAACACGTGCTTCAGGACTAGGGCCCTTCTCTGTCGGGCACACAAAGCATTGAAGCCTCTGCTGTTAACTATGTCCTTGCTTTGGTCTTTCATTCAGTGTTTACATATGCTGTGCTGTCTTTATGAGGAATGGCTGTGATGGGGACATCCTCCTATCCAGCCCTCTGAGAGAGGCCAAAAGCCATTTCTGAGATCATCGAGTACAGCTGTTGTCTTCACTTGATGAGAAATGCTCGTTAATTAATGTTTGGGGGTTTTTTAGTCACTTCTAAAATGTCTCAAAGGGACACAAAAAAGTGTCCACATCTGTAGGTTTCCATGAGCCAACTGACAACCTGCAGTCCAGAGTCTCTGGTCCTGTACATCCGTTCCCCACTGCCTGTCCTTGGGGGACATACAGAGTGGCCATTGCCTAAGAAGGCTGGCACTGGCTGCTCTTCTGCCGGTGAACTGGTCAGACGCTCAAACTGTGAAATGGCCTTACTGTTTGTGGGTAAGGAGGAGGAAGGTGAAGGGCAAAGATGCATCCCTTCCAGCAGGAAAGATCACTGCATGAGCCTGACTTTTAAGAGCCTGGAGTGAAGGGAGTTCTCAGAACTGAGATCCAGACACAGGAGGCTTAGATGAAGCCATTTACCCAGAGTTTGCTGTCATTTTACATAGTACAAACAAACAAACAAAAAGAAGCTTCATCGCAAGTGTTCAAAGGATTTTCATTTTAAAAATAATCTCAGTCTGCTGGGTTTTCTTGTGTATTTCTGAAATGTTAAAATGCTGTTAGAAGAAAATTCCTTTTTCCATGAAGATTCACTAGACATCCCAGTCCTATAGAGGCTTACCATGTGTGTTATGTGCAATCATTCTAATGTGGGGAAGCATCATGCATAATGAGAGAGAGAAATTAAAAGTTGTGCATAACAGAAAACACAATGACTCTTACCTTCTATCCATTTTGCCATCTGACTCTAAAGTGAGAAGAGGAAAATGTGGTTAGTTAAGAAACAAAGAACAGAGTGGTGACAGGCCTCCATAGTTTTGTGAAGAGGCAACCAGGAGTAAATAGTTACAGCTGGTAAAGATCCAGCCATCCTTTCTGAGGCAAAACTCATTGATACTAGTTGTGTCATGCAACTTCCCTAAAGCCCTTCTTGATTCTTCCAGCTGGAATATCTCATGACAATTTTCTCAGAGCTGTATCTTAGCTAATACTTTGGCTGTTTTGAGTTTGGTTGTGGCATATCCCCAGGGTGTAATGAGAAACAGCTTTGAGGCTAAAGAGTAGAGTTGGTTATACTGAAATGTGAATCTGCACTTCTAGGCAGTCCAGCAGTTCAGACACTTTTAAAATAGTTCTTCATAGGAAAACTAGAGCTATTGTACATACACAATTGCTAACACTGAAGCTCAGATCTGCTGTATCAAAAGATGAGGAGAGCTAGATCTATGGACAAGGGATCAGGAGTAATTTTTTCTTACCTCCAAAGACACTGTCAATCATTTTGGCCTTGATCATGCAGATTATTACTGCTAGAAAACCGACTGCTAGAACCACTCCCAGAGTAACTCCTATAATAACATATGTGTAATCTGCAAATATTGAAAACAAGTCAGTGAGTATATATCACAATTAAGTGATAAATACATTCTTTGAGTTTCAGATGTGACAAACTTTAAGTGAATCCCTAAATCCCTAAAATAAATCCTGAGCCAGAGTAGGTAGCTGAGAAGAGTCTGAGTCTATTCTTTCAAACACCTGCATACCATGAAGCCATGTGAACCTGTGGCTAAGGGGCTCGAGGGTGTTTTATGATAATGAACAACTTCAGCTTTTGGTGTGTGCAAGTCTCAGCTGAGTTTTAGAGCCAGGGGTTTACTCTTCCCCCCAAAAGCAAAATCCACTATCCCCACTCCTTCACCACTCTGTATCCTTCCAAACTGTTATTCCTGCTTCCCATAGCTGCACACGCACATATCCACCTCCCAGTCCCTCACCTCCTGCCTTGCCCAGCTGTTCTGCCTCTGTAAGTCTTTGCTGGGAGGAAGCAGAATTTTTAAGTGTAAACTCTGAGCTGTGTTGCGCTTTGGCATCACTGTGTGTGCATAAGGGTCCTCCTTCAGACATCAAGCAGGAGGGTGCCTGTGTTCAGGATCTGAATCCCACGCTCTGTCTTCTCTACACGTGATTTAAAGTGTCAGTCACATGACAAGACTCTGCAGCACTAGGCAACTACAAACTCACAATCAGATGCTTATCTTCTACACATAAAAAGTATACAATGATTTCTAAGGACATTCAGTTTTGTTATTTCGCCTCTAACTTCCTGTCTGGAAGTGAAAATCCCACCACGAACTTACCTATTTCCTCCTCTGGGTTTCCAGAAGCATATACCTTTGCTCTCCAAAAATCTGGAATAGAAATATTTTAGCCTGTTAGGACATTGAGCAGAAATGCCATTTCTGGCTTTTTCCATGGGGATAGCTGATTCTAATACATCTTAAGATAGAATCCGAGGCTTCCTGCAGTAGTGAAATGTTATCAGTCAAGTTAATGAGGACATCCTAGAAATGCAACCACACTGTGCCGGTTTTTGACCAGAAGAGAAAATACAATTCCAAAATTTTATGTTGCCTTAGCACTGTTTCCATTCCATGGTTTCGTCACTGCAAGCCAGAGAGCTCTATACAAGAGAAGCTGCTATAAATCAAGACAAAGATTACAGATGCATTAAAGCTAATAAAACATGCTAATAAGTGAGGATATGGCATAGCCCAACACCCCTTTCAAGGAAACATGGATCCCAATCCTGCCTGTAGTTCCAGTCTTCAGAATGCGATTTATTGCTGACAGAAAAGAGAGTCTTTTCCTCTTGCAAGCAAACTTTGTAGGCTGGAAGCAAACCATTTCAGAGACTTCTACATCAAGTTCCCTGTTCATGAAAAGGACACCTCCTGCCTCTTCCCATCTCCATAAAGCCAGAGCCATGGTGCCTGGTGCTCAGTGTGTGCAGGCCCTCATAATGGAGTGGCTTTGAAGAAAACAATTCATTCTCACATACTTTATGAAGGAAACAGAATCAACATTTTTTAAAAATGCTAAAAAGGAGAGGTCACGTTTAGTTTTAATGTTGCTTGGTTATTATAGGAAATTGTTAAAAATGTACATTCAAATGGGTTTTTTTCCGTGCAGAATATTTTCACCAAAGCCTTTTCAAGTAGCTCAGTAACTGATGTCTAGCTGCATGAGGTGCCTGGACCATGACAAGGCTTTAAAGGCAGATATGACTCCTGCATTCTAAACCTGCATGCTGCTAAACTCCTGTCTCCTGCACATGCTTCAGGCAGAACACGAAGTCACTGCTCTTCGGCTGGGGTGACAGCACATGTGGCACCTGGTGGGAATACAGCTGCTTTGCACACAACATCATCTTTTCATTGGCATTCCCCACCATAGCAGGGAACTGGGGGGAGTGTTGTCTGGCTGAAATCCAAGTAGAATTTTAATGTCTTAAATGCACTCAGTTTTCCTACTGCTAAGATGTCCAACATTGTAAGTCCCAGCTCCTCTCCTCCACTTTTTGTGGAGAAATAATTTTATTTTCTTGAGGTTTTGGGGTCTGTGCTTTCATTTGTTGTCCAGTAAAATGAATGTTAGAAACGTGACTTCTTTTAGACTTGAAGCATAGTCCTTACGTTCCAAAACAAGGCATTTTGATATCTTTACAGAAATAATCTTGTGTCTGCTTTTCAGACTGCTAAAACTCTTGAGCTGAGTGTGGGCCCTGGGGCTTCCAAGGTTATGTCAAAAAAATCTGATATATTGGGTGGCTTACAACAGATTTGTTTTTATTTCCTGGTCCTAATCACATTTCTATTCCCAAATTTCAATAAATTACAAACCAAGCTTCAAAAATCTTGAGTTTTAAAGCAAATGTATTTTGGGAACTATAATTCAGAGCTGAAAGTCCTTTTTTTTGCCAAACTATTCTTCATAATGAAAATATCTGGAAACTTATTTTATACAAGCAGAAATGTTTTCTCTCCAAAACCTCCATGACACTCAGAGAAGGAGTCGTAAGGGGTAGAGAATCTATGCTTATACTGGCTATACTAAATGACCAAAATCAAAGTTCTAAAGATAAGGAAATTTAAAGAGAACAAAAAGGTCTCAGGCTACACAGTGGGCATAAAAAGCATAGCTTCTGTTTTTCCATATTAAAAACCAGTCTCTTTGCTCTCGCCTGTGATTTTATTTCATTATAAATTTTAAAAAAACACCTTTCTTCCATCCCCTTAATTATTCTTTGTGCTCATATGAAGAATGTTTTAAATTCAAACATAATAAAAGTGATATTGTATTACTTTTATTATCCTAATGATCATAATACATAGACCTTAATGTATGCTTTCTAATGGAATTAAACCAGTGACAGATTATGTGTTTTATGGCAGAAATAATATTTTACATGGAATATTTTATGTAGGTCAGTTTAATATATTGAGATTAAATTATTAGTTTCTTTTTTAAAAGGGAGGGAAATTTCTGAAAACCCACAAGACTAAAGGGAATATTTTCAATTCATACTTTCAATATGCTTTTAATTAAGGTTTAGTATCATTTACTAGATGCTGCTTAAATACCGTTTGCTTTCAAAGACAATGTTAGGTGGATTCTATTAGTTTCAGTTTTTTCTTGGGTGGAAGGAGGTGGATTAACTAATTCAAATACACGTTTTTCTGTTTGATCTTGATCTTATCTGCAATTCAGATCTTTTGGGGAAGTACAAAAATCTCTCATTCAGGGGGGTTAGAAATGATGCCTTAAACTCTGCAGTGCTCTAGTCCCAGTGCTGGATTTCTGACTCTCTCTGTAGAGGGTTTAGACTAATATATGTTGAATAAACTCTCTGGACTTGAAGAGTATTTGCTTCTGTGTGGACGAGCCTAGCAGATGAATTTGATACCCCCACTTGAGTGACTTGTAGATCATTTTTCAAAGAGCCTCGAAGCAAGTGACGGTGCTCTTCACCCTCTCCTCTGCCTGGCTCGGGCACAGTGTGCAGTTGGCGCTGTGATGGGGATGAGCCCCCGGGCTCTGGCAGCACCAGGAGCCTCGTAAGATACGCGGGCTGCGTCTCCAGCCGCTGGGGAACATCCTGGTGAGTGTGCTGTTGGCGGAGTGTGCAGATGAGACTGCAGGCTGGATGGGTCCTGCGTTACAGGTGGGGCAGTGGAGAAAGACGAACTGAGACTCTGCTGTAGGAGCCTGCGGGAGGAGCCGGGCTTGGTGAGCTGTGCTGGAGCTAGGCACACAGCCGGGGAAGCTCTTAGTGCCGGCTGCAAGCACAGTCCTCTGCCGCTGTGGTTACCCACTGCAAGGTAGAGCTGCTGCGCAAGCGATGGACCCGCAGATAAACACACCGGGCTGGGAGCCTCTAGTCTGTGACCGCGGCGTAACTCCGGGCAGACTTAACCTGCTGCACGCATTGCTGAGCCAAGCAGAGAACACGTTCCGAGCCACGCTGTTGTGCCTGTGGCTCTGTGCGCCACAGCTCTGCTCACGCGGTGCCTTGCCCAGAGTTCAGCTCAGCGAGGAAAATGGTGCAGAATGCAATTCGGGCATAAGATCAGGAAGCAGGAAGAGCTCAATTTCCCCACCGGATTAGGTATTGTAAACCACTCCCAGCCATAACCTGCAGTGATAAACAGCAATGTGTGCCTCGTCTTTCTCAGTACACAGCACTTGCCTTAGTCCCTTTGCTTGTTACCTCCTGCTCCCATGTGACTTTTTTTCTCCCTTCCTCCAACAACTCATATTTCTCCTCATTGCAGCAGGTAATGGCTGCTCCTGTAGCATTGCAGCAGCCAGGAGCTCAGTGCCATTTATAATTGAGGCAGCAAATAGAATAAGAAGCAAATTTCTGGGAAACCCAGAGGCAGGGCGGAGCACTGGTGCAGATCTGTGCACAACTTCGCAGAGGGTGAGGCAAGAGCGGACATCCAGTGGATGCAAGCTGGAATAACTGGCCTGCATGTCTCAGGTGGGGCAAACTGCCCTTGTGAGATTCCTCAAGTGTAAATGGTGATTTTCTGTGAATGTCTGCACGAAGAAGGGTCGTATGGGAGGAGGTCATTAGGTAAAAGCTGAAACTTTCGCCACCAGAGGGTGGTGCCTGCCCCCTTACCGAACGTCCTGGCACGGCAGTAGCCCATGGAACTGCTGCCAGCTTCCTGCTCCCCGTTAGCCCACACTGCCCAGTGTTCATATGACCCCTGCTGAGGCTTCCTAGCCATGAGCCCCACTTCTTCCCTTCACAAAGCGGAGATGAGTAAGAATGAAGTAAGCAACAGGTTGTGAGAAAGCCCTGCTTTGGGCCAGCAGGGAGCATTAGAAGCAGCGTGAGTCAGGAGAGTGAAAGTCCAGTAAGGGAGAGTTACAGAGTCCAAAAGTGGCTTGCAGTCAGCATGCACACATGTCAATTTTCCCTCACACTCTACTGAATTGCTGTTTCCTGTACAGTGCCAAGCAAGGTGCTCAGCAGCTCTGCCATCTCATCTACAAAGCTGCAGGCATTTAACTTCACCCTGTCTTCTGGATTGCTCACAGCTGAGCTCTTTGCACCCAGAATAGGAAATGTGAGCTAGAAAACTCAGCAAAATACCCCTCTGGCTCAACAAATATTTTTTCTCCAAGAAATGAAGTTTTACGCAAGATATATACAATTAAGCTGAGGAATAAATAAGCCCACCAAGCTCAAGAATAAAAGCTCTCAGAAAGAATAGAAAACATATAAGTTAGATCACTTACGTAAGAGAAGAAATGCTGTTGGGACTGACATCCAGCTTGTTAGTAAGGTCACTGTGAAGTTGTGACAACAGAGTAGTTTCACCCAAGTTTTCCTGAATTTTGCTCTTCTGCAGTGTCTAAAAAAAAACTGAAGCAGGTCACATGATTGTTGAGAAACTACTGTCACATCCTGAGTAGTTACATTTGCAAACAGAAGTTCCCTTTTTTGGGTTGAAGTTCAATATATAAACAAACTTAAAAATGTTTTGTGGAGAAGGTGGACAGCCAACAGGCACAGCCTGGTTCAGCTGTTTGCGCTCTAAGAACACTAACAGTTATTTTTACAAATTGAAAACATCCTACCATAGTGAATTTGTTTCTGCTGAAATCATCTAAATCCATGGATAAGCAAGTGGATTTTCTGTCTTAGAAGAAGAACCTTCTGAGGTGTTCTCTTTCAGTATTGCTAGCTTTCTTATGGACTCAACTTGAATGCTATCAGAATGTTTTGAGAAGAGCACTTATTTGAATATTTTCCTTTCATAATCAGCTTTTTCAGGAGTAGAGAAACAGCTCACTATGTCTGCTAAACCATTGCAAGCCAGTTTCCAGACAGTAACTTCTACCTAAGAAAAATGTCTTGATGTTCCTGGCCTATTTTGCTGTGTGAAGCATTGGTACAACTAACTGAATGTGGCAGACATCATAAAAAGTATTTGTTACTGCTTTGACCTGTAGTGTTGGTGTGCACACACGTGTGTGTGTGTGTGTGTGTGTGTGTGTGTGTGTTTGTGTGTGTGTGTGTAGTTCATTTTTGCTCTTTCTCTTCTCCTGGTTCTCTATGGGATCAGAGTTGGAAACACCAAAACCAAACAAACAAAAATCTCTGCACCAGCTGGATGGAAAAGATCAAGATCCTTGAAGAAGCTTCTAGTGTTTTTGTACCTCATATGTTTCATCTGCAAATGATCCCATGCTTCAAAGTTCCTGAAAACCTCTTATAGAAGGAATAACAGGAATGTCAGGTCTCTTGTTTTGTATTGGGGTTTGGTCGTTGTTTTGGTTTTTTTGTTGTTTTTTTTTCTTTTTATTTGGGGGTGAAGGGGTGTGGTTTTGTTTTATTTTGTTTTATTTTGTTTTTGTTGCTTCTCCTGGCCCAAATCAGCAGTCTCAAGTAGTTTCTGTATTTCAGAGAAGGAACTAAACATCTGAGTATTTGGATGAAATCTTGAAAGCTTTATTCCATTGCTGCTTTTTCACAAATGCTTCAAAGAGCTTAGCTAGGTGACTGCACACAGCAGACTGAGTAAGCTTCACTGTTCTTGTTCACAGCATACCTCCAGTGAGGAAAAGCACTGACCAGAATAAGCCAGGCTTAATACAATCCTGCTTTGTAGTAGGTTTATTCTGATTCTTGACCAAACTGGGAAATGTTTCAAGCATAGTCATCATTATCAGCCTTCCCTCTATTCTTCACCATCCAGCCACTGGGCAGGATATATATGTTTAATTAATTCTGCTTTTACCTTCGACCTGTAAATAGTGGGAGTAATGTCAGATTTATATGTTATATGAATAACAAGGATTTCTCAGGAGACCCTATCTTGGTGAAAGAGGCTAACTGTAATTTTCAGCTGTGAGTAATTGTATATAATATAATCCTAAATGATTTTTCTTCTGTAATTTCATTAGAGTTTAGAAATTTAATTAGATTTTGAATCACTCTGAAATAAAGTAGCAAAACACCCAGAGACTAAGTGCAGTGGTTATTTTGTCCTCCGAGGCCAGAATTCTTGGTCTCAAATTGGCATGTGTTCATTAGGAGGAAGTTTGCAGAAGTTCTTGATATATTATTGTCTTTCAGAATGGACTCTGAATAGGTCTTTGGAGAGCATTAGAAGAGCACACAATTATTATACAGACTCTTTTTGAGGTTTAAGATCATCTGCCTTTCATATACTTAATAAAAATATGCCTCTAAAGTTGTTTAAGAAACTGTGGAGATAGGAAAGATGCTACTCCAGTGCCTCAGTGCTCTTCCTGGTTTATTAGAAACTCCAGTACCTGTGTATGATGATACAGAGAGGAGTTGTTTGCTTTACTTTAATGATTAGGTAGGTTTATGGTTATTTTTATTGCTACACATATGAACTGTCATGGTGGCTATAATTAGAGACACACTAAAATGCTGTTCCTTCTATTCCAGCTGAGGTTCAAAAGAAATCTGTCCTGGCCAACTTTGATTCTCTGTGGAATTCATTCTATGGGCAAAAAATGGACTCAGATGGCACTGAACAGCATGAAGCAAAGACCAGTGCAGCAGCTTATGATAGCATGGGGCACCAGGATACTTGTGGGTTCAGAAAGGAGATTCTCTTAAAAGATGAAAAAAACCAAATGTTATGAATTGAAGAATTTCAGCAGGACAAATCAGACAGACAAACATTTAAAAACTCTTTCAATAATGGCAAACCAACCTATTTGAAAAGAAAGTACTAAGTCCAATGCAATGGGATGCATGTCAGTCCCAAAGTGAAAAGTCAAAAAGAATCACCCCAGGTGAGCAGAATGTTCTGTTACGGACTGACCCATGCAAACATTGCTGACTGACTCGTGTCAACATCCAGTTGACAGGATTCCAGCATCCTCTGTGTTGGCCGCTTCAGGTAGACACGGAGTGAAATAGTTCCTTGGTCTGATCCAAGGGGTCATTTCCTTTGTTTCATTAACAGTTCTTGATGAGAGCTCATCATCACACAAATCCAGTCCTTGGGCTCAAATACATGCTTTCAGAGTGTGGCCAAGTAAATCTTGAGTCCAATTGAAAAAGATTCTTGAAAAAAGATTGGAAGATTTCATGCACTTTGCTTGATGGATACCAAGGGTGATTAGGCAATCTCAGGCAGCCTGGTGTGTGTGTGGATGTGCTGCTTTCCATTAGCATGTCATGTCACATCATGGAACAAATTGAAGAAAACATGTTCAGGCTGGTTACTGCCAAAAAATCAAGGTGCTTTTGCTATCGACATCCAGAACAAATGGAAACTATGCTTGAAAACTCACAGCTGCTCTTCCTTTGCTATTTTCTCCATCACCCCCTCTGTCAGAACTCTGAGCTGCTGGGACAACTGGAAGGGATTCCACATCTCAGCAAGCAGCAGAATCACAGATGTCGGGTGTGTTAACAAAGGGAAATACGCCTGCACCAGTTATTTAATGCTTTCCTCTCCTGACATGAAGGAATACTGTGGGAAACCATTCAGCATTCCAGTCTTGCTCCTTTTTTATTCACCTCTGTCTCTCTTTCCTTTTCCATGTAAAGGAATGTGTTATGTTACAGAGTTGCTGGTACATTTCAAAAATGTGTTTTCTGGATTTTACTTGAGGGACACTATAGCTTGTCCCTGTTACCAACTCAGAGAGGTGCAAGGAGGCAAAGAAAAAAGTCTTGGGGCATGTACTCAAGCTCTTGTCTACATCAGGAAAGACAGTGCTGAAGTAGTCTGTACATTATTTGTCTCATTGCTGAAATCTGTTTGAGTGAACAACTGGAGGAGGAGATTCTTCCATAGGTTGTATATTCTCCGAAGCACTGTAAGTCCCAGTGGAGATACTGTAGCATTTATGAAAGTGCCAGAGGAACTGGGATGCTACAGGAGGAAGGAACAATCCCGTAAAGCTCGTGAAAGAAGTCATTGTGGGAGATTTTGGCTCTCTGAGCAGTGAGTTTTGGACTGGGTGACCCTAAGTGAAGGGCTGCAGTATTCACTGGATGATATTGTCTGGTCCTCTGGTCATCTCAGTCGCTGGAGGGGTGTTTGTTGATGAAGTTCCTTTATTGAGGCAGCACTGCTGGAATTTTTCCTATGTAGGTTTTCATACGGCACGAACAAAACATGCTAGGCAGCCTGGCTTTGTCATTGTTGCATATTCTGATACACTCAGCTGTGTCTTAAAATACCTTTGACGTGTATGATGATAATTTAGAAAGTTCCTAAGCAACCCCTGAAAATGGCTGGGTGCTTACTCTCTGAAGGTGGTATGTGTGGTGGTGGACCAAATTTCAGTGGCTGGGAAATTTCAAAGCAAGAGAAAAGGGTAAAGTATGTCCAATTTCTATCCAATATTCTTGCATCTCCTGTGTATCTATATTCTGTATAAGCACGTTGGACTTTATTAAAGTGAAACTATGGTGAGTTTCCTCCTAATGACCTACTAAAGAACATAGGTGTTGGAGTAGAGGAAACTTTTTTTGTCTCTCCTGTTCCAGGTATAAAATAGGATTTTCAGCAGAATAAATCTTCCAAGATAATATGCTGCAAATGTGGAAAGGTTGAGCACCTCTATGAGAAATGAACTCCTGAAAAACACCAGTTGTTCCTTTTTGAGAATGTAGATGCAGTGCCCCATAAAAGTGGTAATTCAGGTAGTTCATGTCCCTGTTATCCCCTCTTGGCTGGGTCACCCGCTGAATTGCATTCTCATGATGTGCTGTAAGCGGAGGACAGAATGATCCATTGCACTGGCACAGCAAAAATTTGATGCATCCAGGGATTTTTTTTTCTTTTGCTAGTCAATTCAACCATCAAAAGAGGGGACATGAAGTGTGAGGTATATAACTTCCACAAGAAAGCCTGGTAAGTTTCTGGGTAGAAATGTTCAGTTTGTGGTTTTGGGTGTGGGGTGTGTGTGTGTTTGTTTTAGTGATAAGGAAGCTTTTGCTGTCAGACTGCTAGTCACAGGCAGCTGTGACTAGTGAATAGTGGACAAACAGGCTCCTACAGCATATTTATATTGCTGCTTGCGTGTACAAACATGTTGCACTTTACTTTTGAAATCCTGTTGTCAAAGCCAATTTTGAATGTACACAGAGCAGAGCTACTTGAACAAACCATGCAGTTCCTATTCAAAGTAATTGCCACTTTCTTTATAATATGAGCAATGCTGGTGACATGACATTAGACCTAACTGCATCCTATTTTGGTGCTAACTAATATTTGCACTTACACAAGACATTAAAGAAGCTGGGACATCTCCTGAGATAAAGAAAATGTTGCATCTTTAATAGAATATAATAGGCATAAACAAGCTGATCCCCTTCTTCGGGATTAGAAATGCGTGGCTTTTCTCCTTTTACATCTAACAAATGCCAAAAAGCACTCAAAGTCGTTAGACATCTTCATAAACACCAAGTTAAAACAGTCATTCAGCATTCATTTCCATGCAGATTCCCCCCAAATACATTACATTATCTGCCTGTGAAAACAGTCCTTTTGCTTCTGTGCATGATGCTGTGGAAAGCTGAAAGCTTTCAGCCTCCAGCAGAGGCTTTCAAAAATCTCAGTCTCTGCATGGTGGGGCTGTGCCAGCCAAAGTGAGTGAAAAGATATTTATGGATAAGGGAAGAAGGGCACCAAAATTCAAATTTAGATAGTAGCTGAAATAAGAGAGTTACATATGTTTCTAGTTACCTCCCTGCTTTCTTTAAGTCCTTATATATAGATATAGGGATGTAAAAACCTGTTTTAACTCCTTCAAGAGGAATGTAAGTAGCTACATTATGGTTTGAGATAGTTAGAATTTTGGAATCTTCTAGGATCTAACCTATGTTATCTTTCTGATGGATGAGGCCTGAAGTCTTTCCGATGGAGGCAGTGTTAATGATAGGTAATTAGCAGGAACAGCATCTCAGTGCATAGGCACTTTGCTAGTAAAATCATCACTATGCATGAGCAAGTGACAGCCAAGGCATTCAGCTTTTACTATGTACTAATGTCTGCCTACATCACAGCCCAAATTAATCTTATGGGAGGGATCTGAAACAAGACTGCCTTTCTCCCTGAATCCTTGCAGCATCGCAAGTTCTGGTAGATGCCGTTCCCCTGCATTGTCCATCTCTATTGAGCTTGCAGACTCCTACAGCCCTGGTTCCCCTCACAAAGAGCACTTTGTGAATTAGATTAATTCGAAGATATCCTTAAAAGCTTTGTGTGGTGGACAACAAATGTGAGGTGGTCACTGATGGCAGCTTATGTAAAATTAATGTGTTCTTTGGTCTTCATTGCTCTGTAGAAATCAAGACCTCAGCCATAACATGTTGCTTGATTTCCTTCCCCTTTGTTTGTCACTGTCCTTGTTTATCAGTCTAAAGCATATCAGATGGACCGGGTCAGAGGCAATGTGGGGTGGCTTAAAGGTGTTGATGCCATAGGGGGAAGCAGCAGAACCAGCATGTGAAGTATTCAAGGGCTGACTTCGAACTATGTGAATTTGTGATATGCAGGCTGCACCAGGAGAGGGAATGTGAGGTTACTGCAGTCACTCAAGCCTGTGAAGATATTTGTCATTCCAAAACTATGCTGTTGAGGGCTTTGGTTGAGGGGGAGCATCAGGGAGGGTAAAATAGAAAGTGGAATGTTGGTTCTCAAGATTGCTGTTAAGAGGCACAAGTGACATCATGACAAACTCATCTATTTCTCCCTCAGGAAAAAGGTGGAAACAGCTCACATAACATTACCCCAGATCTCTTGGTGTGAATTTTGCAGGGTTTATATAAATCTGTTCAGTGTACATGGATATGATCTTAGGTTGGGACTTCTGGGTTCAGGGGAAATCTGAAGTGCACTTTTGCCTCTCTTGGGCTCTTTCTCTGTAGGCTTGCTGGCACCTGAGCCTGCCTGTGTACACCAAGTCTCTTCATGGGTTCAGCAAAGCAAGAGTTTGCAGGATGAGGAGTGAGGAAGATCACAGTTACATGTCCATGTTTTGGCTGCAGGAAATCAAAACCATCCTCTTTCAGTGATGAGTATCCTTAAACGGCACCATCCACTTCTGGGATGCCAGGGTGAGTGGTCTTTGCAGAGGTGCCACTACTCCAGCCTGTGGGGCTGTTTCTGCCTATAGCTCACAGCTCTGGGTTCTGCCTGGCAGCCTTTCTGTAAAGCATTTCAGCTTGTTTTGTTCCCTGAACAGACAGGAGCCATCTGTCATCTCTGCAGTGCCTGTGCAGAAGTCCCCGTGTCCCACGGCTGCCGGCACCGGCTGCGGGCAGGTTTGGGTCTGCTGGGAGTGCAGTGCTCTTCATTGTCCAACAGCCTCTCTCTGCTTCCCACCATGAAACACCACAGCAGAGGCACTTCTGAGGGTCTTCACTGGCTTAGGTTAAGTAGACTGATACCTAGATGTCATATTTGAAAATAATTTTTCATGTACAGTGATTAATTTTTATTTTTACAGCATTTTTCCATGTTTTTCTTCTCCTTGACTATCTAAGGAAGTCATGCCTTGGTAACACCTGCCTGGGAATGCAGGCTGGACTGGAAGTGATGTCCTTTTGATCCATTCTCATCTCTTGGGATCTTCAGTATTAATTGTCTGGTTTCTCCTTTTTTGAGTTTTTGCCTTTTCGTGTTCACTCCTTTGGCTGAACTATCACCTAGCAGCGAATGCAGATGCAGCAGAGAGTTTTGTTCCAAATTTGTTTCCCTTATACCTGAAGATGGACAAAACTAATAAAAACCTGAGTCAGTACCTGCTATAGTGGTGGGAAATTTCTGACTTGATAATGGAAGATTTTTCAGTGATCCACATGTTCCCATGGTCTGACACTGTGATTAAAGGAGGCAACGGTTCATTTGGTAGCATCATAGAATGGTTTGGGTTGAAAAGAACCTTAGAAATCATCTAGTTTCAACCTCTCTCTCGTGGGCAGGGGCACCGTTCACTAGCCCATGTTCCTCAGAGCCCCATCCAGCTTGACCTTGAACACTTGCAGGGATGGGGCATCCCCAGCTTCTCTGGGCAACTTCTTCCAGCACCTCATCAGTTCCAGTGCCTCATCAGTTTCAGTGCCTCACCTATCATGTTTCTTTGGCATTCAATTGTCTAAGTCACGTAGGAAAAAGTCTAGTCGGAGTTACATGTGTACGGTTTAGTGTGTCACTGCTTTAGTATCTTATTCTGTTTTCTCTGTGGCTGAAGAATTTCTAAATTTCTCAGGTCACCAGTAGGACCCCAATCCAGCAACATTTAGACAACATTAGTAAAATTACAAGATATCTCTCGTCTGTGAGGACTCTCCCCCACAAAGTCCTTTCTGATCAGCATTAAGAGGTCATTCCTTCACCCTGGCAGCTTTTACTGGAGTGAAATACAAGCACTGTTACCAGCACTTACCATAGATAATTAGCAGCTTGGTTGGGGCCTCAGTATTTACTTGAAGTTGCAAGGATGCAAGACTTAGGGAAGCTCAATCTGATCATTATTCACTTCTGAGACAAATATCTGTGAAAGAGGTTAATTTAGTCCCTGGCTTCTGTGTGAAGCTGGGAGCAGGGTTTGAGGGGGGTTGGGATGTAGGGAGGCCATGGGGGAGGGAGGGAATGACAGTATCAGAAGTGAGAAGAGTTAAATAGCTGTAGGAGGATGCTGATGGCCACAGAACAGGGGCTGGGACACCTTTTTTGGCTACAGCAAAAGTGGCATGACATGTTAAAGGAGAAAGGAAATGCAAAACTGAGGGTCATGCTTAAACTACAGACTATGGAGTGCCATGTCCGGGGGTGGACATAGAGGGACTGATGCTAAATGAGTAGGTATATTTTGTAAAGCATATTTGAGGGCTCTTAGGCTAAGGAAATTTTAGATGAAGTTTCAAATGTCAGGTCAGACAAGGGGACAGAGATATAACATAGCAGCAGTGTTGGTCTGAGCACGGACCCAGTAAAAGGGCTTGGCTCGATCTACGAAGCTACAAAGCTCATGCAGCATTTTCCAAAGAAGCCCTGTAGCAGTCAGGTACATCTTGCAGTTGCATCCCATGGACTGGGCGTCCATATCCCCTTGGCTCTTCAGACTATCCTCGTCTCTTCAGTGAACTCTTGCTATCCCACTTGGTGTGATAAAAGAAACTGCTAAAACTAGAGGCTGCTGAGTGTTATGCTGCCTCTATTCAAATCTCTGATGAGCTCCTCCTTGTAGCTCTAGGTTTAATTAGTTTTCATTGCAATATTAATGATCCAAACAAACCATTTTAACTTTCCTGTTGCACAGCTGGAATCTTCTTATTTAGTATTGTACTCTATAAGAGAATCACACCAACTTCCTTTCCCCTCCCCCATTTCTGCCATTAATATGCATTAAAATCACAGTCTCACTGGCGTAGAATATCAGACCTGCTATAAAGCTCTAATAATTTCTAAAAATGGCAAGGCTGAACTAATGACAGAGCCTTATCCAAATAATATAAAGATAGATTTCTCCTAGAGTTTGATGGAAGTGATGATTAATACTTCATTTATTTATTTACAGTCTATTAGCATTTGCAAAGATTTGCTCATTCCTTTGAGCGTACATAAAAATCTCTCTTGAACTCCATAGTATTAGAGCAGAAATGTCTCATCTGTTAATCTTCAGCAAAAGTGCCTGCTTTCTCTCTTTATTTTCCCCTCAGGAGAAGGGCATGCCCTGCCCTTCCTAGTGTAGGTCTGAACACTGCACACCTCAAAGTCTTCTCCTATCACAATGGACTAGGTGCATCTCGCATTTCCCTCTGAAATCCCTGATAGTGAAAATTTAGAGGAGAGTCTTTTTATTGCCCTCTGGTGTATTTCACCTCCTGGACTCACCGTGACTTGTGGAGACTGAAATAAATTGGATTGTAGGTAATCTGGGTATCTTCCTGTTGAAGGATGCTAGAGAAGACTAGACTCTGTGAAGGACTGACGTGGAATCTTGCCAGCACCTTCTCCTTTCTAAGCCATAGAAATAATGGAAAAGTTGGTAGCAAGAAAGCTCCAGAGTTTCTTGCCTGAAATCCTTCTCACAGCTGGTTTGTTGATGACACCAGATGTGTCAGTTTTGGCAGTTTTTGCAAAAAACAAGACAGTTTTGGCTTTGTCCTGTTTAGAAATGGATGTTTTCTAGGAGCCTGAAGAGTTGTGCTCTGCAGAGAGGCTGTCAGCAGCTGGATAAAAGGATTTGCCAGCTATACTACACAAGAGAGGTCAAGATACAACTGTGAAAGTGCAAAAGAGATTTAGTACCATTTGCAAAAAGTAATTTTCATTGGGACTTACTCTCATAAGTGCCCACATTGTTTTTGAAAATAGGACTTTGGAGTGTGCCCATGAAGATAAAGAAATGCTGTGTGATTGCTTGCTTTTTGCCTGCTGTTCAGGCAGGCTAAGTTTTGCTAAGTTCAAGAGAGCAACAAGGGACTTGATTGCAGAGCACCATCCCCATGGCCCAGGCAGTGGAGAGCTGGAGGTGCCTCCCCTGGAGCCCCTGCTCTGGGGGCCTGATATAGGCAGTGATCTCCTGCGTGACCCCAACCTGCCCCTTCTCAAAGAGGCCTGTCCTCACAGAGCCCTTTCCTTTAGGACATCATCAAGACAGATGGGAGCTAAACTCACAATTCCATCCTTAAATCAAGCATTTATGGTACTGTAGATTTGCTTGAAAACTAAAGCAGTTCATTAAATGCAGGAAGGTGGTTGCATCATCAAGGTCTCTGGCTGCTGCTGGTGTTGGGAGAATCATCCAGGAGAGAGGTTGGGTACTGAGGGTGAGGACTTCACTCAGTGGTCCCAGCGTTTCTCCAGCTGTGTAGTATTGTAAAAATAAAAATCTCCACCTCCATCTATCTGTGTTTAAATACCATTTCTTTTTCTGCCTGCCTAGCTGCCTGAATAGAGACTTTTAGTGTGTGGGTATCCTGACTGATGGGATTCACGGCCCATTTTCTTAACTTCTGTAATCTCACAGGGGAAAGACTTTAATGCGTGGAATTTTTTGCCAGAACATTTCTCTGCAGCAGAAGTTTCTTGAAGATTTATATCAGTGAGCTGATTTCACTAATGTTCTTGTGTTGGTTTGTTTCATGTTTGTCATTCATTTGTTGCATGGGAGTGTAAGGGTGAATGGTAACCTACAAAAGCACATTGTCAACAGCTGACAGGTGTTTGTCCAAAATGCTCCTGCTGTGAAGTTGTAGATAACTAACTTGTTTTCTCCCACGTGGGAAAAAACAAGAGCATGTGTTATCCCTTCAGAAACTGTGAGAGTAGATGGGGTAGAGGAGCAGCCAGGGAAATGAAGGATGCCATCTCCTTGCTCATTTGCAAAGAGTGGAGATAAGCTGAACTGAAAGCACTATCAGAACCATATCCTAACAGTGTGACAGGGTTGTACAGCCTACACCCACAGGAATGTGTAGCATCATGGAGGATATAGGAAGCACAGCTCCTGGCTGGGCTATGCCCAAGTTGGGAAGGACACCATCAAGAAAAAATGCATAACAGCAACAGGGAGATAGCTTCCCTGAGGTTTCATGTCACCAGAGTTGCCTTTAGTGTTTTGTTGCAGTTGACAATACCACAGCATGAAAATGAGCAGTTTAAATGCACTTCTTACTCTAAATGCAACTGTTATTTAAGATTAAAATTAGTAAGATCTCTTATCACTGTCAGCTAGCCACAGCTTACCACACAAATATCTCCCTTACTTGGTTTCCAGGGGCTTATTGTCTTCCCTTGGCTGCCAACATAATTATGTGTGGTTTTAAGTTCTTATCAGGAGGACTTTCAGTCTGTTCTGTTTCTTCAGAGTCACACCTGGGGCATCCAAAGAGGCCAGCAAGATCCGGAGAGGGGAGATGGGGCATTAAGGTTAAGCCAGAAAACTGCTGGGCACTAACACCCTCACTGGCTTGGCAGCAACCAGCACAGCATGTGTGATTGCAGCTTCAGTGACCTGCTCTGCTCTTTCTTCAGCCAGTAGCCCCTTAGTCAAAATACTGCTGTAAAGCTAAAATCAAAGTGATTATACCAAGGGATGGATCTGCTTTAACGGAATAGTTTTCTAAATTGAATTAAATTGCTGTTCAAAGTGTGCTTCCTTCAGTGACAGAAGTGTCATTTTACCTCTTTCTACTCCTGGTATCTCTGCAAAACGGAACTACCCGAGAGGGGACAGCTTCATGCCTTTCCGTAGCTGGGCATTTCCACTAAAACTGAGCCAACTTGTGATAAAAAAATATATATTTTCTGTGATGTTTAAATTAAGAGCCTTGGTTAATTTACTGCTCTCGGACTAAATCACATGGCACTTAGAGAAACATCATTTTATCTCATACCCGAGCATGTCTTTCATTGCTGGTGGGGCTGACAGCATCTCTTAAAGACACAAGACTTCAGGAGAGCGGATGCTTCATAGTATTTCTATTTGCTTGGCACTTTGAAACTTTGCAACACCAGCCAGCTTCAGGTTTTTCTTCAGCAGCTGTGAATGTAACTCATGGTTTTGAGGGGACTGAGGTCTGACAGCCTTATGTAGAAACCATTTAATGGCACTTTTCTCCTTTTAAATGAAAGAATCATTTCTTGTGCTAAAAGAAATATAAAAATTGATATGTTTTGGGCATAAGTTGGTGCTGTTGCATTAAATGCTGAGTCTTTTGTCTTCCAGTAGAAGCATGAGGGCCAGCAACCTTGCCTTAGGTACAGGTGCACTGAAAGAGAGAATGCCAGACACTCACCTGGAATTTCAGCAAGGGTATTTCTGAAGACAAATAGTACTGCAGGAGCTAGGTGCATTTATGGTTGGTCATGAATAAATAATAATTATACTAAAGGTGTACGGTTGACTGGGCAGGCTTCCTATTCTGGAACGGGAATCTCCTTTTAAAATCTTTAGCCATTTGGCTTGTGATTGAAAGCTGCATGATGTTTCCACACTGGAGCTCATTGAAGGGAAAAGCTTAAAGCTGTCAGTTGTTCCAAAAGCTAATGGAGACATTAAAAATATAGCAGCTTACTGGGGAGAAAACAGGGTGTGTGGGGAACACGTGTTACTAGCATGTGCTGTAACTGGACTGTAAGTGGTCTCCACATATTCATGAATGATGGCTGACCTCTACTCTGCTAGGGCACATGTGTGCACGTCCATCATAACAACACACTCTGAACTTACTCCATCAGAGGCTCTTGGGAACATAATCCTGATATCTGTCTCCAAATATAACTCTGCTGGTCTGCAGTATAAGGCAGTGGGGAGAGCTGCTGCATCGAAGAGCCATTTGGAAACTGCTGCAGTGATATTCACAGAGATCTCTATGCCTGGTTGATGACCTTCTTCACTAAGAGGCAAATGTCTGCAGCTTGTAAAAGAAAAAGATGCCTCTGAATACCTTTCCACTTTTAAAAGCTCCTCAGTGCCGGCTCAGCAGAGCAAGTGAAACCCACAAGTGGCAGTGCTTACTGTACTTGTACTGTATGAATGTATGCAGCCACACATCTGGACAAGGAGGCTTGTCTCAGGCAGGAGACTGGGAATAATTCTTGGAGCTGCCTCCAACTTAGAGCTAGAGCTTTGACCTGAGCCAAACCACTAACTAGGAACTGTTTCAGAGTCTGTTCCTGTGGAACTAAGGCCAGTAACACTTCTCTGCCTCAGTGTCCTCCTTTTCCATCTGTTTGTAAAGCAAGACTGCAGAACAGTTCATAAGGGATTAGGAAAGACTCATTCATTTGTATTTAAAGAACACCAGGATCCTCGGAGAAAAGTTCCTTATTAGAGCAATAATGAATACAAAAAATAATAATTTTGTTATCACCGGGAAATTGAAGGGATTTGGTCAGCATCACTTGACTATAGCTTTATTTGTCCTGTGGATTACAACAAAAGAACAAATCATCCTCTCTAAGTATTTTTGAATATGGAGGATGAAAATTATATATTGCCATCTTTTAAAAGAAAATTAAAACTTTAACTCTGAGGTGTGTGTAATAAAATGGCACTTTAATTCTCTAGTGTGCCATGCAGGCTTCTTCTGTTAATTTATTCACTTCTTTTCTTTTTGTGCTTCATGTAATATTCTGAAGTTATTAATGTGGCAATATATTTGACCACAAAAACCTGCCTTCTAATGTTGTTAAGATTGTGAATTAACTCCACAATGGAAGGCATTTCTGACTTCAAGGCAAGGAGATCATGCTTGGGATAAAATGATTAACAACATGACAGATATACAAGAACTAGCAGAAGATTTTCCCAGGTGTCTTGCCATGATATGTATGTAGGCTTAGGTCTGTCAAGCCTGTGGGACTCCAGCTGTCAGTATTGTGTCTCTGTAGCACAGACACCTGTGAACACCACACCTGAGCTGCTGCAACCCCTGGCACACAGCATGATTCCCCCTGCACAGTACTGCAAGCACAGGTGTGCTTGGGATGCCTTCCAATGCCCAGTGAGAGTGCTAGGTGCCAGGCTGAGGTCTCTGCATCACACCTCACAGGTTTTGCACACACTGCAAAATCCACTTGGTAAGGAGGCATCTCAGCCCTTAAATGAATTGTATGTCATCTGTCTTAGCTGGGTAACCCAAAACCCAGCAGCAGCCAACAGAAAACAATTTCTTGGGATTAATTCAGTTCAGTGCAATATAAACCGTATCTTCATAATTCTACAAATATTTCCACAACTAAGATGTGGTCCTAGAAATGCCCCATCGATTTTATTTGTACCTTTGAGCTGCATCGTCAAAGGCTGACACTCCACCTTGTAGTGATTGTAGCATAAAGCCTTGAAATTACCAGTGTCAGCCTAGGTTGTAGGTACCTGCAAATATCTTTTCTCATCGGGCTCGTTCCGTTATCCCGTGTTTAGGCACTTCTAGGACTCATCCTGCATCAGTGGTACAGTTTACACTGAATGCTCAGTGTAATTAATGGGCATAAGTTCAGGACTCGGTGTCTATGGGGTTTTGGCAATAACATGCAAAAACTGGGGGGAAACCAGGGTTTTGTTAGGGGTAGTTGCGAGGATTAATGTCAGGCATGAGGAATGGGAGTAGTTAAGGAGAAGCTAAACTGAATTCTACACACAGCATCAGGAGTTACTGAGACCTTGGCTCTGCTGTGGATGTAGCACGCACTCCTGGGGCAGCCTGGAGAGGCTGTCTTGGCAGAGAGCTCTAAGGAGCAGAGTTTTCCAAAATGCTTTTCTCAAGCACAGTATTGCTGTGTTGGCTCTGGTGTGTGTGTCTACATGCTGGTGGGCTACAGTCATGCCTCCAAAATGTCTGCCTCATCCTCCGCGGTTAGAAAGGCACACAGAAGACTGGGAAAGGGACCAAGAATAGTATTGTGTCCCCACATAAATCCATTCTGAATACTGTCTATGATGATTGCTGTCACCTCAAAGCAGTTGTAAGAGTAGATTAGAGAAGGTCCAGAGAGTTGAAGTGTAGAGAAATGCAGAATACTTTCTTCCATCAGAAAGACTATCAGCTCCAGTGCTGTTGTGTGAGCCTTCACTTGATACCTGAGCTCCGTGACTCTTGGCAAAAGCAAAAGAGTGTTTGGTTGGTGTTGTCTTTGCCAGGGGCTGGGCAGAGGCAGATTGCATCACCCTAGCCCTTTGCTGGACTTCTTCCAGAGAAGCATGAGGTAAAGTTAAGGTGAATTTTTCACTCAGTGAAGAAGAGCTGAACTATAACTACTCACTCCCCTCACTGCTTCCAGGCAGAGAGCTGTCAAAGTGGAGTCAAGCCATGGCCGCCCTCTCCTCTGTCCTCCAGTCCTTGTGCTCAGCACACTGAGAGCTGTGCACATGCACTTTTTCCAGGGCTGTCAAATGAACGGTGCAAGGAAACAGACTTCAAGACTCATTTAATTGGAAAAGAACACCTGTCTTTTTAGGCGAAGGCAGTGTTTGCTTGTCACTCCTGTCAGCAGCATGGGCTCTGCCCAGAAGGCCCTTTAGGCACCTGATTGTTAGGGGGAGCTGTGAGGTCATGATGCAGCACCCATAGTGCTGGCAGCCCTGGGGCAAGGGGAGGGGGGTTTGGTGGCAGTCCCGGGGTGTCACTGCCAGCACCACTCAGCACCCCTGGCTCACTCCAGGCACCGTGGCCCAGCCACCTCACACTGTCCCAGCCATGGTGAGGGAAGGAGGGTGTTGATACGGGCGGATTTTCTCTATGCAGACAACTGGGTATGTACTTCTTTAGTTCTACTTTCTGGGTGAAATGCTGTTTCCTGACTGGTTGTGAAATGAAATACAACCTGCTCTGCATATATGAACTTGTTACTGGTGAGGGCTGGCACCCTGTCCTGCTCAAATTTGCCAGCAGTTTCAGTGTCCACCACCTCTCTCCCTCTTTCCAGCCTAGCTCTGAAATCCTGCTGCATTGCAGAGGTCAGGAATGACACTCAGGTCTTAGGGCAAAAGCTTAGGGCTGGGGCATGGTGCGTGCCCAGCACCATGGACATGACAGGGCTGTGCACGGGGTTTGTCCAGTGAGGTGACAGCTCAGCGTGGTTTGCTTTGGAAGGTTGGAAGGAAGTTACTTAGAAGAGAATACTTAATTTGTTTAGTTGCCTTTGATTTGATCCTATGAAATCTTAATCTGCTCATATTTCCTGCTGGAAAATTCACAAGGAATATACAGAAATAGGACCAGACCTGCAAATTTTAGAGGAAAAACAATGACTTTGCTTGTACTGCTGCTCCTAGTTTTCCCTTTATTCTTTTCTTAAACTTTTAGGATATTCTCATTATCCCTACTCCCTTTAAATTTCCTCTAGTATGTATTTCATTTGTATTGCCTTGCTCAGGGGATCTCAGCCATTGCTGGGTTTCTGTCCCCTTTCTAAGGCTGGAGTCCAGCCACCCCTCTTCAGCCATCTCAGTGCCTGGTGCCTGGGCTAAGCCGCTCAGGAAGGCTTCCTCTCTCGTCTGCCAGCTGTCCTGAGATTGTAATTCATCTGTACAGGAAAAAGGGCATTTCGGACATCCCAGAGGTGTCTGCTAACCTCCAGGGATGAGGAAAGGAGCCAAGAACAGTTTAAACATGTAAAAGGCCAGTAGTGGGTGTGATGGATTTTGTCCACTGGATCTCACCTTCTTGCTCATAGAGGATATTTGGCACTAGAGCTTTTCTCTGCCTCACATTGTGAACTGTTCATGCATCCAGTACTGAAACAAGTGTTCTTAAGTGTCTCTGTCCCCTGAGGGTGAATTGTTGCATTCCTGTGCCCTCCCAATAATAATAAATAATATCTTCTATTTATAGAGCTTCAAAGTTTCCCAAGGAGCCACCTTTGGGATGGAACATACCAACAATTAGTGCATAGCAACCCTAGACAACAACTTAAGACATATGAATGTATCCAGTTGAAGCTGAAGCTGAGATTTCTTTTCGGCAGAAGATAATTGCAAAAGTTATTAATTATTATTGTTGTTGTTTATGCAGCTCTAGACTCAAGAGCAATAGGCACTTTTAAAATACTACCAGCAGTTAGGAAAAAAGCGCAAAGGTATTGCAATCATACCACAGTAATTTGCAGAAGGCAGAATGTGCTAGCAAAAATCCTCCCTTGGAGGTTTTTCCATTTAGGACTTGGCATAAGCTATTGAGTAGTCAGTAGAGGAGAAAGATGGCTTTTTCATAAGTTCCCAGTGTAAACTCGAGCATATAGTTTAGTTTCTCCGAAGCTAACAACATGTCTACAAAGCACGTTGTAGGTGTTTAAAGGTGAGATCTGGAAAGAATTCCAATACAAGTATTTGATATGAATCTCTGTGTGTTTTGCAGGGTGATTTTATTCTAATTGACAGTGGTTGGGATTTTTTGTCTTAAGCAACAGAACCATGTGTATATAGGCCTGGATTTACAGATCATCTCTAAGTGCAAGGTTAGGTGTTTGCTCACTCTGGTACCGGCCACAGTGGAAGCCACTGATATACTGGATGAGTATTATTAAAATCTCGTGGACTTCACAAACTAATGTGGCTCAAAGAGTAAATAGAAGGACTGTGTGATTATATTGCAAGTGTCTTGTAGGAACAGTGAGTCTGCAAATTATTTTTGAAAGAAACATGGAATTTCATGACTATAATTTTTTTGCACTGATGCCAAAGTAAATGGTAAAGCTGTGAAAGGTGCAAAGGAAAATGTGAATCAGGGCACTGGAATTAACCATTCATCAAGGCATCTAATGTTGAACAATATAAAAATATTCTTGTTTAAATAGTGTTTCATTTTCATGCATTTTGATACACAGCACCCATTCCTTGCTTTCTTCGTATTTTCTGGTCTTGCATTACTAGCATGGAAGTTTTGTATTTTTTTCTTCAATTGTTTTCCTAAAAATCTGTAGTCTTTCAGAAAGTCTAGAGATATTTTTTTCAATGAAGATGTTTCATGCTTGTCGTGCTCAACTAGGCTGGAAAAAGACTAGTCCAAGGTCTCATTAGCATCCCACCTGCAAGGACAGCACAAGCTCCGTCTTCGAAGCAATAAGCAAGCAGAGCATGTTCCAGTTCCCACTCATGTCTGTGGAGTGATTTCTATTGATTGGAGCTGGTTCAGCTGCATATACCAGGCTGCTTCTGCAGTAAACATCAATTTCCAAAATATCCAGCTTTCGTGCACTACTTTGAAATGTGTGAGAGGCTACTGTCCTTCGATAGGACTGGAATGTTGGAATCAGAGGGACTTGCGATCCCAAATGACATGGACACTGTTAAAAGTGTTGCCAGTGGAGACATCAAACCTTGCCTCTTAGTTCAGGCCTGCCTGCACACACAGTCATTTTCTTCATGGGTTTCAGGTGTACACATTGGATGTGGGAATTGCTGCTGTGTTTTGAAACAGCAATACTTTCTGTCACTAACTAAAAGATTGAAATGAAAATGCAGTTTGAGCTTGCAGTGCTTAAATTCTTCAGTCTGTGCTCTGTATTGGGTGTAAACACTTCTGAAATCAAGGAGAATATCTGTATGAGTGTCATTATGGATCAGCTAAAAGCCTTGATTTTGTGAACATGTTTAGTTTTGTTCCTAAGAGTCCCTAATCTCTGAAGGAGGATAATTAATCATGTACCTGTTTGCCGCTTTAGAATTTTCACCAGTAATAATTTCATTATTGTTTTATGTTTATCTTATTTTGTCTAAAACACTTTCGTAAAATTTAAAATTTAGAAGTTGTGACTTTTTTGAAAAGACAGTACTTATCTCTTTATTCCCATTATCACAGAATCGCAGAATCACCAGGTTGGAAAAGACCTCTCAAGATCATCGAGTCCAACCCATGCCCTAACACCTCAACTAAACCACAGCACTGAGTGCCACATCCAATCTTTTTTTAAACACATCCAGGGATGGTGATTCCACCACCTCCCTGGGCAGACAATTCCAGTATTTAACCACTCTTTCAGTGAAAAACTTTTTCCTAATATCTAACCTATATTTCCCTTGGTGCAGTTTAAGATTGTGTCCTCTCGTTCTGTTGGTTGCTGCCTGGAGAAAGAGACCAACCCCCACCTGACTACAACCACCTTTCAGAAAGTTGTAGAGAGTGATAAGATCACCTCTGAGTCTCCTTTTCTCCAGGCTAGACAACCCCAGTTCCCTCAATCGTTCCTCATAAGGCTTGTGTTCCAAGCCCTTCACCAGCCTTGTTTTTATTCAAATATTTGACAGCATGAATTTTCTAATGAGTTTAGCAGACTAGAAACATTCAAAAAATGCCTGAAGGCAGTGGTTTCTATGATCATAATTCAAACCACGTGCCTTTTCCTTAATGGAATGAGATTAAAGAATTACTTTGTTTGCATTTGTCATTTTATTGATACCAGCCAATTTAGTACATTTCATTCAGTGACTTTCAGTCCCAGGAATCACTTTACTGCTAGGAGGAGTCTCTGATTACCTGGAACTCATCTAATTAATCATCATTAAGGGGTTGCGACATAGTTTTTAGGCCTAGGGGAATTCTTAGGGTGTTCTCTGATGGCGTCTTCCTATCTAGTCCACATATATCACTGACTCCATTTTCCAAGTTCAGCTACAGGGAAAGTATGAAAATCCATCCCTAGATGCCCAGTTAACCCAATTCCCTAGGCAGATTTTGCCATGGACCTTTCAGGTAGGTCCTGGGCTGTGTCAGCTGCCCCAGGTGTGCTGCACATGGAGGAACTGGGACCGATTCCTGCAGCGCAGCAGCACAGCAGGGTTCTGTCTCTGAATGCCCTGTTTCTGTTTCCTGCCTTTTCTGCAGTGGTTGCTTTTCTTTGGCTCCTTTCTTCTCAGTCATTATTTAGCTCTGTTCTGCAGAGAAGCACATTTGCTATCTTTCAGGCCAGGTTTTTAGCTGTTCTTGGCCTTGCTGTGTTTGCGTGAATTCCTCCCGCTAACGCTGATAATCTCACTGCTTGTTAATCTTCCATTCCTGACATTCAGCAAAACCTTGAACAATTACACATTGGCTTTTTCTGAAAGGATGGGCATGAACTTCTCATTCTCTCTCCAGTGCTTTCTGATTTGCTGAATGCTGATTTTAGATTGCTTACTTTTCTTAAATGTGACTTAAAGTCGTATCATTTTTAGAGAGACAGTATTATAATGACTCAGATTACTGGAATGAGAAATGCAAACAGCTGTGTTGCTTCTTGCAGTTAAGGGATGTTCTCTGATCTGCTGGTGGACTGGAAGCAGGTTAGGCAAGTGTGTTTGCCGTGCCTTGCATACTCCTGGTACCTGTTTTTCTGCCAAGACATGCAAAAATGAAATGTTTTTCAAAACCTTTGTGGTTTCTAATAATCCTTTCTTGAGAAGGATTCTGAGCTAGGAAGAAAGTTGGTTTGAGAAGGAGGAAGTGCAAATTTAAATTTCTTCCCTATCTGGTTCACATCTGGGCTGAAACTTTACTCCTAAACCAAGCTGGCCTCCTCTTCACTGTCCACTGGTGCTCCAGTACAAAACCGTGCAGTTTGCAGCCCAGTATCTTCTGAACACATTTTGCAGGACTCTGAGTTTTCGAGATAATGCAGACATGTTTTGATACTTCATTGACTGCTGAGGAATAAAATTATATTATAAAATTATTTCCTTATGCTGCACTTCACTCTTTCTTCTTCTTGGCCCCAGAAAGTGTATTCTACAAACCAGAAAATGAAAACCCATGTATTTCAGGCAACTCATTAGACTACAACAAGTTCTAATGTTTTATCTTTTCTCTCTTCCCCTCTCTTCACTGAGATAAACACACATTTGAACCACAGTACCTTTGCAGTACCAGCTGAACTGCAGCATAACAGAACTTCCTCTCACAGTACACCGTACCACAACTTCCTCTTGCCATTTCCCAGCATCTGGGGGGAGTCAACCCTGCTCACACTGTCCAAACCCTATCTCTCAGCTGTGAAGGAACCTGGGACAGGATAGGCATGGTGTTTCTGTGGAAACTTCCATGGGAATTCATCCAATGTGTTCTGTAAAATGCAAAATACTGCGTGAAATCCGGATTGAGGTGTGTGGGGCTAAAACAAATGTCATACTGTCTGGTTCACCTTGTCTGTGGTGGGGTGATGATAGAGTGCAAAGGACTGAGAGCAGCCATGTGACACCTCTGGACTGACTAGACTTCTAGCTGCCTGGGCTCTCATACGATCCCCTAAAAATAGTTATCCCCTTATGGTTCCCATCATTGTTTGTCCAGCTATTTTAATTAGCCTGTGGTCTCCAGTTTTTGCTTTGCAATTTGTAAATGGGAAATATTTACACTAGGCCAGTAACCCCACATTCTTCCAACCTTTTCTTAAATTAGATAGATAATAGCTATGTTTATAAATTACCTAATGCATTTGGCCTAGTATCTCTAAATGTCACTGGCTTCTATGTAATGTTTTTAATGAGAACTAATTTTTAGATCACTCAGACTATTTATAGGTATTTTTTCCCTCATCTGATATGTCACAAGTGTGCTCATTTCTTAATCTTTAGTTGAAGGACTGGTTTATTGCATGTCCTGTCACAGCCTGAACCTTTCCTGCAAATTGCAAAGTGCTGTGAGTTTTTGCTGGCACATCCTGATGAGAGGGGAAAGATTTCCAAGGAAAGTCAATGCCCAGAAGGCAGATAGGTACTTAGCATGTTTTTTGGCTATTTTAAGTAATGCAAACCCTTTGAAAAATGGGTCCAGGTAGAAGAGTGCTTTGCAGGTTTAATCTTTACTTGTAGAGTAATTTAGCCCTCTTCTGCTGCTTAACATTCTCTGTAGTTAGTTTCTTTTCTGCCACTCTGTCTTCCACTCTTGGCAGAGTGTTTAACAGTGAAGCAGTTATGAAAAAGCATCTTTCTGGGGTTCTTCAGGTGTGATCACTGTATGTGAGGTGGCTGTGTTACTGGTAAAAGCATGACTGCTCCTGACTGAAAAGTCAGTTTGATTTGGGGGGAATAAGCAGGATGACATCCTTGCCAAAAATGTCCCTGAGGTTGTGTTTTTAGAGTCCCTCTAGTCTACATTCTGTTCCCAAAAGCCAGAAGAGAGATGCTGAGCCCCAGACTGGTGCCGTGGCCGGGCACTTCACAGAGTTTTAGGATGAGTGTTCTGGGCTGGAATCCAGACAAGTTGTTTCTGAGTCAGCTGAGTCTGGGTGCTATTGATGGCACAGCAGCAGGGATAGGAGATCAGGAGAGCAGAAATACTTTTAAAATTGCATTTAAGGTCTTATTCACAGATGAACAAAAAGATGGTGGAACCAATGTCTGCCAGTGATCATAAATGCAGTCAGAGCCAAAATGTAGCGAGGTTCGTTGGTTTCATAAGAAATCTGATTTCAGAGAAGAAACACAGCAAATTTTTTTAGGAAATAATACCTTTTACTGCTTTCTGAGGGCAGGATGAAAATAATTTTGACATTTTATTATAATAAACACCATATTATAAAATTATGAAAGATGAAATTAAGGAAATATTTGTTTTTCTTGAACTCTTCTCACGTTTCTTCCAGAACTTCCTTTTGTGGAGACTTTTTACTTTGCTGGGATTCATTCAAAGCTTCAATAAGGACAAAAAGGAGAAAAATGCAATGGCTTAAAAAAATTCTCTCCTTGTCAGAATTCTAGGAGTCCCTAGAGTTGGGACCAATGAACTGCATCTTCTGGCAAGGTTTGAACCCTAAGGAGTAGACCTGGAGAGAGGCTGTGGATGAATCCTGCATCTGTCTTGTTGCACAAATTCTGCACAAGGGGTGGATAAGCAGCTCTTCCAGAAAGGTGGAGAAATGTCCCACAAGGAAGAGGCCATAGGACTGCTAATGGTTCTCAGGTACTGGAGGCGACCTTTATGTCCTCATGTACATCTTATCAGCTGGGTCTGTCAGGACAGAATCTGGTTCAAACCAGGATGTGTAAGGGGCTGGACACAGACAGAGAGGAATATGACCTGTCATTTCCCCTGATACCAGGTGCAGCACAGCCTGTGTTGGCTAACAGGAGGTGCTGAGCAGAAAATGCAGCCTTAATCTTGTTCCCCTTTGGGAGAGAAAATATCTGTATCAACTATTCCCTGCTTCACTGCTTTTGTTCGGTTGATATGACCCTGAGGCTGCTCTGTCCAGCCAGCATCCTACACTCACCTACACTCCTTGTCCAGTGCACAGAGATCAAGTTATTCCATTCACTGTGATAATAGTCACCAAATCATTCAATCTCTGGCTGCCAGGTAAGAACTGAAACTGCATTGCTCTGCTGGACAAAAAGTGCTATAAGCAAACAACTGAAAACTCAATATAGTCTTATTGCTCTCATGGGTTCTTAAATAGACCCCTTGCTTGTTAATGCCATGAGAATTATAAAACATTTAATTTCTACAACCAAAACAGTTTGATGCTTGCGTTTTCCTAGTCCAGGGCAATGTTTTCATTTCTGTTTATAATCAGTTCCACTTTTTGGTTTCCATGTACCAGGGACTTTTTGCATGTGATTGGTGCACTGACCCCTCGAGGTCTGCATACTGCTTCTCTGGGATTTGCAGCTAAGGTAACAAAGGAAAAAACTGTCTCTGTCAGTAGGGCAGAACTCCATTTATTTCCCTGGAGAAAGTGTTGGGATGGGATACAAATCAGAACAGGCTGAAAGCTACTGCTCTTGCATAAGGCTCTCTTGTCAGAAATCTCAGCATTGCCAAGCATACAAAGTTTCAAGTGTGTATGTGAAAGATGGAGTTCATTATGCATACAAACATACATACATTTTCCATTGACATATTTGTGCACATTGCGTACTGTTTTCATACAAGTTTAAAATTTCAGTCCAAATTGCTGTCTACAAAAGTTCAGTGTGATCTGTTATTGCTCTACACTCACTGAAAGAAAACAGCAGGAATTTTTGCTTTTTAAATTTCCTGGGAGCAGGATAACAACGTCTAAGTGCCACTGGGTTGTGTTTGCTGTGTGTTATTCAGTAATTTTTCCCAGAAGTGGTTTTATTTTAATGACAGGCCATCTGATCCTAGAGTCTCATCTGAACACTGGATTAGCAAATATATATATTTATTATCACAGTATTTGAATAAGCTTAATGCCTATCCCAAGATTTGAGTCCTTTCAAAGCTGGAGTTTGTGAACTGCATTTATCCTGATGAATAGTGTTAACCCCAGTTGCTTTCATGTGAGAGGCCTGTTTTGGATTTTCCAAGCAATTAGCCAACCTTCCTGCATTAGCAGTTACCATTTCCATAGGGATCTTTCTAGTTGTGATTCAGCCTCTCAGCAGTTCACAAGGTCAGGGCTTACAGAAAGCAGGGCTATACCTGCCTCTCTTCATAGACAGCAGAGATGGGTTTATTTTTAGCACAAGTATTCCAGAAATACATTCCTCCCCTCTTTAGAAATGTGTGGGACAGACAGACACACATACAGATGGTTGGTTTTGCCTGCATTAGTGGCAGTGAGTGCCTGAAAACTACTTTTTCAACTATCTCTTGTAATTCCAAACATTTTTTTCAGTGTGCATCAGTTCTCTCCAGTGTCTCAGTCCATAGGTGCCATGACTCATGATACACCACACCTTTGTGCATAAGTGGTCTTACAGGTGCAGAGCATGGGGAGCTGTTGGAACTGTGTAGTTGCAGGCCAGAACTTAGCACTTAGAAGTGCCCTGATGTTTGGCAAGACCAGCATTCAGTTTGGGATGAGTTAGGAGAAACACTTGAGCACCAAAAGCCCAGACCAGGACTTTAGGAGAGTCATCTTTGCAAAATCTTCCTGCTGGAATCTAAGGTGAAAAATGCGCCTCTCTCAGGATGGGAATTCAAAGCTGAAGGTTGCTTTGGAGAAGGCAGGTCATTGTCCCTCCAAGGAGGGGTAAGCCTGGGCTGCTCTTGGATCTCAGGGAGGGACAGTTAGTTCATCACAAGTGTCCTGGTGCTTGGAGAGTCTCAGATACTGCATGGGTTTTGCCTTGCTCATGCTGTAGCAATGTAATTAGCAGCTCTTTTTAAAATGCAAATGACCACTGGGCTCATGTGGAGTCCTGCTCTGCCATGGAAGCAGGAGTTGGGCTGTAATCACAGGAGATCCTGCTCTTCATTTTGCTGTAGGCTGTGGTTCAAGTCCAACATGATGCTGAAGACCAGGAGAGTCCCATGACTCCAGTAAGGAGCTGTGTGCATTCAGCATGGCACGGAGTGCCATCCATTGTTCAGATCTGCAGTACAAAAACTTAGCTTGTTGACTTCATGGCATATTTCCCCCATTATCCAACATCCTATTGCAGTGTGCCAAATGAAACCCAATGCTGGCATGTGCCTTCCAGCAGGATGGCTGATCCTCTTTACTTTGGAAGGATGGTGCAAGAGGTCCTTACTCCAAGAACTCCAAGAACACTGGCTACATGTGTCCAGCCGTGGTGATGAAATGAGCTATTTATGAAAAAGCACCCATAGGACAGTAATGTGTTACTCGTGTGCATATGTACGCAGTATTTTTAGTGGTGACCCTAATAAACACTTTTCTCCCCACCTGTAGGTACAAAACTGCAGTGCTCTAAGGTTAGATTCACTGGCAGCAGTGAGCCCATGGCACAGCATTGCTTTCTGTATTAGTTATCTCTGAAGAATTACCAATGGCCAATCTGAATGTAAAAATAGCTGATGACTGTTTGTTTCATCTGTCTGTTACTCGACACCGCGTGGTTATTCCAATACGTATGTTTGCCTCTTCCCCACCATGATCTCCGTTTGGTTTCCCCTTGCCTTATAACTATTTAAATACATTTTACTAACTTCGGATTCCTTGCTCATTTCACTTCACCTGGCTGGGCAGGTCTGTGAGGGCTCAAGGGTTAGCTCCTCCACTTTTATTGTTTTATTTATTTTTCAGTCATCGTTTTTATTAAAATAACCATGTTCAGAGGAAGAATCCGACACACATAAATAATGGGAACTGCTAATAGTAAGCAGGCTGCTCTAAAATGTGCTGGGGTTTTGACTTAAGGGAAGAAAGCACAGCCCTGCATTGTCCCTGTCAGGAAGCTGGAGCACAGAAGGTAAGGGGGAAGCATATGGGTTTTTTTAAAACAGGGAAATTGTGAAGAATGGTGGTTTCTGAGTGTGTGAATGTGTGTGCACTCAAGGATCAGTTATGTGATTGATCAGGTAGGAGAAATCAAACAGCATTTAAATCTTTTCTTCAGTGATTAGAGGTGGAATGTCCTTTCATTTTGTCCAGCTTTTTCTTTTTCTCAGAGAGATGCAGAATTGTCTCTGAAAGTCTGTGTGTGGAAAGAGACATACACATAGATTTGTTTGCAGTGATTACTGTTTATGACATGTAATTATTTTGCAAAGGGGCATGATCTTTTTAAAAGACCACTAAATTGATATGAAGCTCCATTTAATTGTCTTGCATATTGTGCTGTAAACAGCTTTAAGGAAATATACATTGGTTTTACTTTCCAGATGATTACTGCTCACAGATAAGCTACTCTTAAAAACTTTAGTGATTTGTATAGGGTTTGGAAGGCATTTATGTTTCTTTTTTTGGAACAAATAGGAATATAATAATATAAATATTTTATAAAAAGTAATTACCATGCTACAGAGCCTGAAAAAGTAAGATAGTTCAAATACCTATGCAGTGCTAAGAGGCCACTATAAATGACTGTGACTATGACTTGTATCCGATTTTAATTGTTGGAAGATTTCTTAAATGGCATAAGCTTTTCTTACTCCAGTTGTTGCAGAACTTCTTAGTCTGCTATCCCAAGGAACTGCATTTTATTAGTCTAGCTGCAGAACGCAGTAGCAAAAAAAGAGCAGAAATAATTAAAATTGAGCTTGAGAAGGCAAACTGCTTATGCTTTTTTAAATGGCTTGTGAACCAGCAATCTGACTAAATCTGAATAGGGAAAAGTTTTACAGCAGCAGACCAGAGTGACTGGTTCACACTGACTTTGTACAGTACCAACTAGAGGGTTCCTCTCTAGTCCTCTGCCATTTCTGAGAGGGAGGCAGGGAGAAGGAAAAGGGAAAAGAGATAAAAAGGACTAATAAGCTTTCTGGAGAGGATCAAAATCTGTGGCTCTCTTCCTTCACTTCTTCAAGGAACTGAGCACATAAAAAGCAAACGTCCTCAGTTAAATGCTTGAAGGATGAGGTCTGTGACAAATACTAAGAAGTGAAAGATTCCCAGTACACTGGAGCCCCAGCTACATTTCTCCGTCCTTCCACACTTGTCATTAGGAAGGTATTTATATATGCATTCTCAACTTAGTTACCAAAACAGTTGTAACTTGAAGGCCGCAGCTGGGCAGAGGTTTGCAGGTGTAATTGCATCCCTGCACTGCAAACCAAAACCACACAGAAATTTTGCTCTGTAGCATCTTGCTCCTACCTGCTTCTCTGAAATGCTTGTCTCACCTGTACTTGCATTAGCAGAGCTGTGGAAAAGGTCCACAAAACTGTTAATCTCTCCAAGACCAGAAAAAAAGTCAACTAATGAGCCATGTTGGGAGAAAATACCACTCATCTGTATCAGTCTTTCTTTAGTCCAGCTGAGTTACACACAGGGAAAGTTGCTGGCAGAGGCAAATTCTGCAAGTGGTTTTTAGCTGCAGGCTTGCCTGCAGCCAGGGTGCCAGGTCACACAGAGCTTTGGCTACTCCAAGCGAGAGGATGAGTTCATTGCTTTTAGAGGTAACTGTGCATTGCTTGAGGTTGTGTTGCATTTTGGGATCAGCTGTCTGTGAGCCAGCTGACAGGTGTGTGGGGAAAGGACCACAGTGGGAGCTGCATGTGTTCACTCAGAGGGGAACTTTACCCTTGAGATAAGGTTGTTCCTCTTCAGTCAAGCCTGCATATGCTTTTGGATGGATGAGTGATTACTTACACATATCTAAAGTTGTGTATGTGTGTATATATGTATATATTATATATGTATATTTGTGTGTGTGTGTGGTGAGCTTGGTGTGTTGTGACTATCTTGCTGCTTTCCAGGTTTTTATGGCTTTCAAGTGTGTGCAGTGGGAGACATTGCCACCAAGATCCCTGTCCTTTAGCAGTCTCAGAGAAATTCAGGGAGCATTGAAGCTGTAAGAGGACAACCCTTACCTAGAAGTAAGGTCTCCCTTGGGCTTCCCTGCCAAATGATCTTCTTTGGACAGGAATAGAAAGCAGATATTTAATTATAGTTCTAGATTTGTTTATCATCCATCACCTGTGCTTGCAAATAATGATATACAAGAAGGCAGTAACTAGTAATGATTAATCTAAATCATCTGGTAACAGTCAGACCAATCTTTTCATGAGCCAGGGAAGTCAAATAGGGATGCATCTTTATTTTCAGCCTCTCACATAGCCACATCCCATTAGTTTCAAGGATGCCTTCCCTGTTACCTACACACTGTGTCAAAGGCTGTTTTGGGGACTGTGATAAGGCTATGACAGTCAGGTACACGAAGGCCACCTAATTCATACTTTCCACTTGCGAAAGACAGATATGAAAATCCCTGCAATTTTTGGAAGAGTCTCTCAAAACGATGTACGTGGTTAACATTTGGCTACACCTTAACATGCAAAGCCAGCAAACAGCAGTCTCTGGCAGTTTGCAGCTACTGCAGATCCTCAGTCTCAGATGTGCCTCTGTCTATCAACTTTACCTGGATCAGGCGTAAGTTGTCATACCTCAAGGCCAGCTTGACTTGCCTGTCTGCTTTGTTATAGACCATGTACAATTTTGCACACTTCTGATGGCTTTCTTTCTGTTGAGATGTGTTTCATGTGTCCCTGTCTCCATCCTGTGCATATTTCAAAGCACAGGGCTCCATTGTGCAGAAATTGGGATAAGTGCCCAGGACTGCCCAGGATGCTGGTGCAGAAACAACATCATACTCAGAGGGAACTGACCCCTGCAAGCTGTGTCAGGGTTTGTGCTGGGGCAGTAGGGCAGCACTCCTTATCATGATGTTCTTCACTGAGGCTCTTTGTTTTGACTGATCTGCTTTGAAGTAGTGGTATTAGGACTTGGTCTGTTTCTCCAAAACTGAGAAATTAGTCTTTGACCAGGCTTGTGAACTGAATGAAGCCATAGACAAGTAGCTAGAATTGCCACTTCTGTGGTGTGTGTGAGAATTGAGGAGAAGGGATGGGAAAGGAGAAGTAGCTGTTGACAGCACTAGGCTGATGGTGATGCTGTTGTTTGTCTGCAGGCTTCTTCAGAGGGTCTGGGAAAGCACTGTGCTGACAGCACCATTGAAGTTGCTGAGGGACTGGCTCTACTGGAGTCATCAGAGTCTATCTCTTGGGGACCAGCTGTGGATTCTGCTTAAAACTCTTGGTGTTTCCTTTTCTGTCTTTTGCATATGTCCTTTACAGAATAATCACAAGAAACACCATAGCAAGTGCATTAACTGTGAAAGAATGAGGAACTGGCTTGGGGACACACCATTAGATCATAACAATTAATCAATCTCTGAATAGGAAGAAGGAGTCTGCATTTCCCAGGGCAAAACCAAAACAGCTCCTGTGCACAATGAAGAGAGAGCTGGAAGGAGCTTCCATCTTGTTCAGGGTGAGATTTTTCTCCTGGCTTTTGCTCCTCAGAAGGAGGAAAGTGGTATGGCCTCCAGAGATACCTGGGGGCAAGGGTAAGTGGGCTCTCCCCTGCCCTCTCAGAGTCCTCCCATAGGTGTGTAGCTGCCCCACGGCCATGTTCCAGATAGCAGGCAGAAGGCAAGCCACAGCTTTTGTCCTTCAACTGGAATGGCTCTGTTATAATCACAAATGGTTGAGGAGCAGTTTGTCATCGGAGGAGAGATGTTATGTGAAAGGATGGTTATGTGCCTGAGTCATATGCTCTGGCATGCATGTGAGTATTACCCTCCCTGCCACACTGCTTGCTCAGGAGCAGAGCCCTTTTGGCTGCATTTGAAAGCTATAGCAAAGGTGTAAGTAAGAAATAGCTCTGTTCCTGCAACCTAAGCCAGAAAATTTTGAAAACCAAAGCCTCCACCTTCTCCCCCACCTCTGATACAAACACCTTTTTGTCTTTGGTAACATAAGACAGGTATTTCAGTATATCACCTGTCCCTAAATCCTGTAGAATTCAGTGAGTGAGAAAACGACTTAGAAGTTGGAATAATTTTGAACCTAACACGTACAAATGTCTTGAATTCTTTTCTTAATAGAAAATAGATTCAACAAAGTCTTTGTCCAAACCTTGAAAATATCCAGAAGTTATAAAGAAAAAGAACAGGTGAGAATACCAGTAAAAGAATAATACTTGTTTTCTGCAAGCCTGTTATTTCCTGAGACTGTATCTTGTGTGGTGGGTGTGGGTCAGACTCTTCTTGTCAAGAAGCTTAAATGGTTTAAGTGTAAACTTGGCAGTGCTGATGGTATCAATATGTTGGGGCTGACAAGCAGAGGGCAGTGTAAGTGGGGAATGGTTTCAGATTCCCCAGCCTGGAAAGAGAAGTGAGGCATGGCTTGTTGCTAGCTGCAGATTTCCTTGTGTAGGTCACAGAGGAGAATACACTTGCCTCCCGTTTGTGTCTAACATACTTTCTGGTATCATTACAATTTTCCCATGACAGGGGCTGGGACTGTCTGTCATGCTGCTGATTACAAGGCATCCAAACCAGTGTATTTGTTTTCTTGTCCGCGTGTTTTATTTCCCTTCCCCCTTTGTCATCTCCCACCTCTAGCCATTGCAATGCTGTGATACTCCATAGCTTTCCCTCTGCTGTGGGAAAATCTCCTTTCTCCCATTCAGGAAGTGAAAACTCAGAAGCTTTCATCATCTAAGTCTTGCTTGAGACTGAATGGAAGGAGATTAATACCTGTCTCATCAGCCAAAATCCTGCCGGTGTTCAGTGATGGCACTGTACCATTGTAATGTCAGTTGTCACCATAAGCTAGTGAGGAGGGCTTGAGTTTTAACAATCTTAGCAAGACGTAGATATCAAGCACCTGAGATGAAGCAGAGATCTTTGCAGGCAGTCACCTCCAAATCTGGATGGATTTCGGTGTACAATTTAATGCCAAGCTACAGCACCATACTCAGTTGAAAGTGGTTTTTTGGGGGTTTTTTTGGGGTTTTTTTGCAGATATTAAAGTATCATGAGTTATGAAGGGCAGTGGGAAGGCATATTTTTGCCTTACGTGACAAAGGTTAAGCCCTTCTTGTGCGATTCAGAAAACACAGATTTGGTTCCCTGCCCTGCCACAAATGCCCTGTTTGATCTTGGGCAAAGCAGTCAGTTGAAGCTGGGCCTTAGCTGCTGATCTGTAAATGAGACACATATCCTGCTTGCAGTGGGAGAGTTTGCAAAGATGAATAGCCACGAGGTGTTCATGTACCATATTGCTGGGGAGCTGTATAAATATCTTGGTGTATAGTGACTGACCTAGTTACAGACAGTGGCCTTTTCCAGGCAGACATTTAATGCCAGCAAATGCACTGTTTGGGTTCAGTTGCTTAAATGTCACTTGTGTGTTCTTGACTTCAGGTTATGGGAGGAGCACCATCCCTTTGCCTTGTGTTTCCCGTAGACTGTGTTGTTTGTCAAGTGCTGCACCTGCCCTTGGCCTGTATCAGTCATGTGCTCTGTGCCTTTGACTTCCCCTGTCATGTCTGCATGTTACTGGCTCTTCAAAAGCAGTGAATCAGGCGATGGAAAGGATGAACAGGAGTTGCAAGAATGCATCAGTCCAGATACAACCCTTTCTGAGAGACATCTCCTTCTTCCAGACTTAACAGGCCTGTTGGCAGGATGGGGCATTTGGAGGACATTGGGAAAGGCAGTCCGGAGACCGGCTGGAAATAACTGTTGGGTCTTTGCCATTGAACCAGAAAGGGAAAGGTAGAGACACTTGCAGTCTCTGTTCCTCCCATTTTTCTGCATGTGAGGTCTTCATCTTCCAGTGTTTGAAGCTTTGTGGTCTGAGCTGGAAAGGTAAGCGTTTCAGCTGGGGCTGCAAGAGTTGCGCCTCCTTTGAGGAAAGGACACAGCAGGATACAGAACACGCAGTGATTAGCTAGGTACATTTCTTCCTTGTGTTCGTACTTCCACCAGCCTACACTGACCTTCCTTGAACTGATGAGTCCCCGGTTCCAGCTCCCATGGGAACAAATGAAGTACCTTCAGTACAGCTCACTGGAAGAAAAAGACTTCAGTTCTTTTTTTCAGAAAAAAAATAAGAAGTGGTTTGATTAAACAAATAAAATCACAATCATATTCATTTTAATGACACTTCCCCTGGAAAGATAATTGGAAATTTATGGGCTTTATAATTTGAAATATTTACTTAGGGAAATTTCAAAACAAGATCACACTCTCTGTTGCAGTACCATCAGAGTATTGTTTGACATAGAAAATAGAATGAAAGGTTTCAGTTAATGTTAAATAGCATACACCATCTTTGATTTAAGGACAGTAATAACATACTATTATAACTATTATAGTATTTATACATGTTATTTCTCATAGCCTTTTTTCACTAAAAATAGTGAAATAATCTAAAATAAAAAGAAAGGGTTTTTAATTCTAAATGAAATTTTGAAATTCCCAATTTAATGTCTCTTCAGAATCTTTATTCCATGTGAAATTTCAAAAACTATCTAAATGGGAACAACCTCCCCTAACACATACACAAACATATTTCCAAAAGTTGATATTGTCCACATGATGGCAATTCAGTTTGGCAGCCAGCTCTGCTGGTACAGTCTGGAACAATGCCTACCCCACCACTCTTAGGTCTGTGTATTCTAGTGAATATTGCAGAAAAGAGCAAAATTATTTTATCATAAATGCACTGCTATTTTCAATAACGAACAATACAGGTTAGAAAATCAGAATTGGCCACAGGGCGTGATTTGGTGGCATAGCAATGTGGTATTGGTTCCAACCCCTTTCCTTTGTGTGCTGGTCACCTCAGGGGGGTGAGGTTTGACTCTTTGCAGATGTTGAATTTCACTTTACTGTGGTTACAGTTGCATATGTAGCTTCTGGATAGTGCACCAGCGTTGGCTGAGGAAGTAGGTGTATTCAGTCACCAATTCTGTTCTCAGTTATTCTACTGACGTCAGTAAAATGACTCTAGATTTATACCAGTGTAACTGAGAACAGAAGTTGGCCCAAAGTCAAGAACAGTCTCTCCTCTTCTCTGGCCCAGAACAAGCCGTTCAAGACAGAATTGCCAGGCCAAACCCTCAAGGGGAATGGACCCAGTTTCCTGCACTGGTTTGGTTCAGACACATGGTTTCTTCACCTTGCTTTCCAGTGCAATGATCAAAGATCTGATGCTGGAATAGCTGAGGTCACCTTGTTCTATGCTAGTCATTTCTGTCAGTGTTTGGGATTTTCCCCCTAAGCTGGAGAGATCTACTTCTCCATCCTCCATCTGCTGTCGCGGGTGTTTGTATTTGAGTAAAGTGGTTCCCCTTTCCCCAAGCAGGAGAATTCACTTTGGTTTCCCTTTATGACCACAGAGAATTGGTGAAAGTGATCTTGCTGGATGAGGGAAACAGAGGCTTGCACTAATAGATTTAATTTTATGACCACCTCAATCTAGAAATTGCCTTTCCTGACAGTTTGGAGAAATGTGGCTTGAGCACTACTGCCTCTCTTGCAGGCAGCTCCCCTCCTTGTTGAGGGTGTTGTGATCCTGCCCCAGGTCCACATGCCCGAGGGCTGCTCGGAGAGGGAGTGTGCCTGGGGCAGCCCAGGCAGCGCAGATCAGAGACAGCATTGCCTCCCACACAGCCCAGTACGACCGGCTCACACAGCCCGGCAGCCTAGCACGAAGGATGTTCAGGTACACCAGACGACAGGGGTTTTTCATTATTTCTCCTGGACATCCTTCTGGCTCTTTGTCTCTGGCAGGGACTCACAGGGTGACCTTGAACTCTCTGACACCTTTTTGTTTGTTTTCCTAAATGCACAATGAAGACACCAGTGCTGTGATCATCGGCCGACAGCAGCACACTCCGTAGTCATTCATGTGCTGATCACTGCTGCCATGCAGGATTTTCTGGCAATATCCAAGGGACCTCACTAAGCCAGCCCTACTCGGGCTAGGGAGGAGCTGCCATCGGCTGGGAATGCTGTCTCAGCTTGATGACACAAAGCTGAAAAGACCTTTTTCCATTCAGAGCTCTCATCTGATTATGAAGTCCTGTGTGTGCCATGAACAGATATGAACCTATGCAAAAAAGTCATCAATTCATTAGGGATTCTCCTATTTCCCATTGTAAGGAGCACTAACTATTCATTGTCGTGATGAGTCCCTGGGACTCTGAAGAAGCAGCATGTGTGGAAGTAGAGCACGCTGCTGAATAAACCTCAGCCAGCAGTCACCGTAGGGCTCTGAGTTTTGGGTGGGAGCTGTGGATGGATGCCACAGAGAGCACCACATGAAGAAACCAACTCACAAAGATTAAAAAAAAAAAATCTTTCCTTCTCTTCCCATTCTCATGGGTAATGCAGTGCTGCTGACTTCAGACTGCTATGCAACTCCCAAGGGCACTGCCAAAATGCCACTGTGATGTCTCATGGCATAACCCTTCAGCCAAATACCAGGCAAGGGGGTGGGGGAACCAACTGGCCCTTTATATATTGCAGCAGCAGTGATGTCATATGCTCCAGCCAAGTTGCTGGTTTACCCAGCTCCTGTCTAGTGAAAAAAAAGGCTGACATTCAGTCTGTGCCAGGCCAGGAATAGTATCTGTAATTTAACCTCCTCACCACAGCTTGCTCGGCACTTAAGAGAGACACTGAGAAAAGCCTCTTATTTAAAAGAGAGGGGAGGTTGGTTCCTGATTAAGCTGCTTGAAATCTGCGTTAATGCAGACTTTTTCAGTAGCTCATATCAGATGATGCCTACCGCTAACACTTCACACATTTTTCAGCATTTCCAAGCAGTTTCAGATGCCCAGCATTGCCTTCCTCTTTCTTTAAAATAGACTAAATTCAGACATCCGTAAATGTTTGAACTAGCTGAAACCTGACCTGAGCTCAGATACTGCACCTTGCTTGTTAGCTGCCATGTTTGTCCAAAAAGGTAAAGAAATGGGACTTTACCAGGTTATTAAACCAGTCAGGAACAGCTTCTTTGCCTAAGAAGTTGTTGTTGTTGTATTTATACAAGGAATAGCTACATCAGTACAGTGCTGCTGTTTCCATCCAGTCCCAGTAATGATCTACACCTTGAACACTTGGTGCAGATACAGCTTTTCCAGCTTGAAACGTTACACTTCACAAGCACTCATTTTATGTCCAGTCAAGACAAGAATTGTCACGAGGGTTTCAGAGACAGTGGCAGTCACTATTCTTTCCTTAATCAGTGGCGCCAAGTTGTTTTTGTAACTGTGACTCCATCTAGGAAAATAATTGCTGAGATTACATCATGATCTCCATGTTTATAGTTACTCTACTCACTTTTCAGCAAAAGTTCTCAGTTTACAAGGGACAATATATTTCTCCAGACCTCTGTCCATGAGACCTGAAAGCCAAGATTCCTCCTAGTTCAGGCACCACCACCAGTAAGTACTGATAAACATTGTGCTACTGGAATGTAGTCAGCAGCCCTGTTAATGAGTGATACAGAACTTAATCACCGTCTCCCATGTCTGTGTTGGCTTTGCACAGTTAATAGTACCACAGAAGCAGTAAAATTGTAATTTAACCTCTGAGCAAAGAGACAACTGACTACACATCTCTGGAGTGAGGATACCCTTTTACATCTGGCTGCAACCAGAGGTAGCACTGGTTTTTGTTCATTTTTTTCTTTAGTTTTACTTTTTTTTGCCCACACATCTTAGACAACAAAAAGCTGTGATTGGTACAGGCTTATCCCTAAACACACTGCCATTCCTCAGGCAAGGTGCAGGAGACAATCACAGTAGGTGAGCCCTTGTTGCCCCTTTTGCAATATCATAAGCTGACTCAAAAGTTTCCTTAGAAAAGACCATGCATTACCTCAGGGCCAGACAGTTCTCCTTGTAGGAAATTGATATCTTCTTTTAAAGATTAAGCAAACTGGCCTGAACCTTGGGGATTTCCACAGCAGAAGAATGGCAGCAATTCGTGTTCACCGTGGCTGAGTTTTCCTTTAGACTCCCCTGCCTCTGGTTCTTGCATGGAAGCAAAAAGAGGTTTTATTTACTGCCCCTTACCATGCCAGCTGTCCACCTTTCATCTCCTTTACTACAGGGACAGTGAAAACTATGGACTTTCAAACCTCAGCTGCATTAGTTCCAAGTCAACCAGATTGATGTCTGTATTTGTTGACAGTAGAAAGTCATATACAGGTGGAATGGAGGCACATATTTTCCTCTGAGTCCCTCTGAAAGGGTAGCACAGCAGGGAAGAATTCTTCTTTTTAGCCTGGAGTCATCACCCAGCCTTTGCAAAGGGCAGAGTGCCAGGAAATCATGTCTCACTCAGCTGCCAGTCCCTGCTGGGGCTACCAGTGTGTGTGCTGGAGATTGTGACAGTTGTTTGCTAGGAACCTGACTGCACTCCACAAGCTATCAAACCCACCAGGTATTTGGTTATTGTCACTCTCTGATGGACAGCTGTCTCTTTTTGTAAGAAATCCTGTAAATCAGCCCTAAAATGGTTGTAAAATGGGAACGAACAAATGAACAAAACAACCCTCAGATCATGCAAACAAATATCTTTGTTTTCAAATTGCAGAGTTCACTTAGGATCAAAAAAATGCTGAAGGTCAGAAACATCCTGGGGCACTACTTCTGTCGAATCTACATCACTGGACTATTTCTACCTCCTCACTAAAGATGGTCAGAAAAGAAGCCAAATACAAGTATGAGAGTGAGTTCTAAAAACAAGAAGCAAAATTATAAGGCAGGTATGTACCTGTATTTCTCATTTATATAACAGTTAAGAATCAAAACCAGGAGCAGGATGGTCTTTCATTTATCCTCTCTTTTTTCTTGCTGCATTATACACGAAGATGTATGTGTGTGAGGGGAGTGAAACTCATGTTTGAAAAATCTTTGTATAATGTAAGATGGAGAAGCTCTTTTAGGCTTATTTTATCTCGGGTGTAAATCTATTGTAGTTATGCGTAAGTCACTGGAATTGCATGGCTGGAAGGACAGGATCTAAATTCGCTATGATACTTGGATCCTAAAAATAGGTTAGCTGAGATTCTTTTAAATAGAAAAGGAAGGTGAGAAGAGTTTTCATTTGAAGAAACAACTTAACCAGAGTAATTCAGCTGATTAAGCTCAGTTCCTCTTGCTTTTCATACTTTGACCAGCACTAAGTCATCATAGAGAAAAACAGGTCCTTTCCAAGAGTCTCACTGAGATGGACCAAGGTGGAATCAGGGATGTGGATACCTGGGGAGGCTGAAATCTAGACCCGAATTTCATTGCTCAGTTCTACAAGCTGAGTCAGTGGATCCAAGCTTGAGATGGAGATATCTTCCACTTGTATAGAAGCTGCTCTAGATGTGAACTGTGGAGTTTCAGCTCATCACAAGTTCGTAATGCCATTGTAGGAGGAAATGGAGATACAGACCAGACTTTTGTTAAAGAGTTTTAGCCAGCTCTAGAGCATGCTTTTAAACTGAGTCTGCCTGCAGTTTAGTCAAAACTCTGCTCAAGTCCTCGAATGTGAGAATAATCATCTAAAGAGTTTACAGAGAAACTGTGAGGAGTTTTAGTGTAGAGGTTTCAAGTACAGCCAAAGGGTCTATTTTGCTTTTACCTGCTCAGTGCAAAGATTTCCCCATCCTGTATTCAGACAGGAGATAGACAAAAACCTCAGTGCTGTGGGCCCTGACTGTGTATCATAATCAGCGATTAATGGAAGTCTGTGGTATCTTATAACTGTGCTGAATGGGTTACCTTTAGCTCTCAGCAGTTCTGGAACTGAAACCAAATGTTCCCTGTGCTACTTTAGTGGGTGTGCTACAGTCCCCGAGGCACTCCTGCCTTCTGCTGGCTAAGCTGATGTTAGCAGCCTCTTCAGCTCCAACAGACCAACCAACCCAACCGTGTCCTGCTGTGGGTGGCTAAATTGTACCCCAGCAGTATTTGTCTGGAACATGCACAGTAATCCTTTTTACCTGTAGAGCCATTCTGTTTTCTCACACAAGGGTTGTGTTCGTGGCAATTGTCATGACAAAGCTGTGACAATTAAGTTTATCGACTTTTCTTTCGTTTTGGACTTAGCGTGCAATGATGTACTCAGTGACATCTTTTTTTAAGTAATTTTTGTTACTAATTCTTCCTGGCCAAAAATGGCTAACCTTCTTTTCTAAATGGATGCACAGCACTTGGAAGTGTTTATGATTGGAAGTATAGAAAGGGAAGTACTTGAAATTTGTCTCTTATGTCCTTGTTTAATAGCCCAAGTAAAGACTATGAGATGAAAACACTTTTTTAAACGGCTCTTTCCAGAAATTAAGCTAACTACCATGAGCTACTTGAATTGACCAAAATAACAGTGATTTTTCATGTTGTTCATTGTGTCGCTAGCATCACAAAATTAGTCAGTGACTGATATATCTGGAAAATGCTCTCTGCCTAATAGTGTTAATATAGAAAAATGATCACTTATAATTTTTGGCTTTGCAGAGAAGAACGTTTCCTTCAGCTATTCTGTAAGATGAGTCGATGTGCAGCAGCACCATCTGGAAGAATGGCTTTGTGCTTGTGAATTGCAAACAGCTGGATCTGCCTCACAAAGTCATCTGCCTATTCAACACCTGAAACTAGTCCTTTGGATACTTCGCCCATGACTCTCATGAACAATGCAGGGAAATAAGAAACATACAGAAGGACATAGTGATTCCTCAAGTATTGGAAGTCTCCTGGATGACACAGACAGAGAGGTGAGCAGCCTCACAGATCGGGCTTTCAAAAGTTTGTGTGTAGCAGAACTCGAAGACCCTTACAATGAACCAGAACTTTCCATTTCACCTGACTTCGCCCTCCAGTTATCTGCTAAAATTCACTCAGGGACGTTAAACCATGACATCAAGAAAAGCAATGTCTGTGACAAACTAACAGCAAGAAACAATGAACATACAATATGGGCTTCCACATTCCGGCAGTTACCAAAGTGTGCTTCGGAGGAGAAGAGGATTGCTAAAAACAACACCTTTGCCATAGAAAGGAAATTGAATTTGCCAGTCCCTGGTCCAAGGAACAATAAGCATGTTTCCAAAGTGTCCTCATTGATTAAGACATTTGACAAGACTGCAGACCAAGGGTCAGGAAGTTCTCTGATAGCGAATAAGCAGCCCATTAAGAATAGCTTTCAAAAATATAAAATAAATCATGGCAATGATATTGCTTCCTGGGATGATACAGACATTTTAAGCATCCACAAGGAGCTTTCTGAATTTTCTGAGGCTAGTCAAGGTAGTCACTGTCTCAGTGGCAAACATGAGCCACAGAGAAGACCTAATAAAGTAGACCTGAGTTATAGGGACTCTGACGGTTGTTATCCTATGCTGATTGAGATGTCAAAAGTAGCCAAGTCAAATTTTTCTCATTCTTCTAAAAAGGCTTTAAAAAACAGAAACTTGAAAGTTAATGAGCCAGCAAAGAAAGGCAATTTTCTTCACAGTGAGAATAGTGCTTTTGAATCATGGAATGTTCATCATAAAAAATTGGCAGAAAAGGAGGAATTTGTTGACATAAAAATGAAAAAGGAAGGTCTTGCATACCTGGAAGAATCACCATTTGTTAAAGGATCCTGCACACATGAACATAAATTGTCACCTGTCATGACCACTGTTGCTAAGAAGAAAGAGAAGGATTTCCAGATGAAGCCAACTCAAACAGAAGCTACTTTCTCTCTCTCAGTTGTACCTCAGGGTCCCCTCCCTTCAGAAACCAAATTTCCTGCTGCTTTCCCTCCCACACCTCCCCCTAGGAACCATGTACACCAGGGTCCCCCTCGGCCACCCCCAGTCCCANTGAAGCCCCTCCTGTGCCCCCCCCGCCAGTGCCAGCTCAGCTTTCCCCCACTGCCTTGTCCCAAGCCTCTGTGTCACCCCAGTCTGTGTCCTATAGGATGGGTTCACCCTCACTCAGGTTCGACACACCCAGTCCACCTCCACCAAAACCCCAGGCCACCTTAACTGAAGAAGAATCCCTCAACCCTCAACTGGGCAATACCTGCCCACCCTGGAGGAGACAGAGGGCTACAGAAAGGGCAGCAGGGAAGAGACAGGCTGCAAAGGAGAAGTTCACAGACAGCCGCAAGACCTCGTTGTCTGAAAAGGCAACTGGTGCTGACCCTGGTCTGGATGTGATTCCTCTGGCTAAACAGGCAAACTCCCCTGGATCAACAAGTCCCTCTTTCAACATCACTGAACTCCTAACACCTGTCATACCACCAAAACAGGAGGTGGACACTGTTGAAGGTGAGCTGATCCCACTGACACCTCCTCCCACAGAGAGCACGGCCTCAAGAGACCATGAGGAGAGCACCTTAGATGATTACAGGTCTTGGGATGGTTACAGGTTAACAGCATCGAGTCTCTTATTTAACTTAAAGGATGTGCGCAAACGCGTTAAAAGCATTTATACCCCTTCTCCCATGTTAAGGGCCTTGGAGGAGAAGAATAAAACAAGGGAAATTATGCAGGAGAGTACAAAAATGAATGCCTCATTCTCGACTTTGCATGACAAAAGTGAGAAAAATATTACAGAGAAAGATGAATTGAGTGACATAGCTTCTGTATTGTCTAGCAGTGTTCATGAAAAGGACAGCAAAACTGATTTAACTGGACACTTCACAGACAGCTACCTGACTTTGGGTTCACCTCAGACAGCAGAAGACCTTCCATTTTGCCAAACTGGAGATAGCATGCAGCAAGACAATTCACAACACCAAGATCTGGGTAAAAAGACAAGGGATAATGAAAATTTCCCCTCGTTCAGACATGAACCTAATGAACCTGATTTAGGAAAACATCAGCAGTATCCAGCACAGAGACCATTTAGCAGAGACAATGTAGATACAAAAGCTGGGCAGCCCATGCAAAATAACAGTGTGCAGGGTGAGGAAAATGAAACACAAGCTGCTATTCAGAATGAAAATTTTGCCTTCAAAACACTCCTAAACCAACTCTCACAAGAAGAAGATGAACCTTATAGTGGCAGCCAAACCCACAGTGTGGTACCTGGCCATGAAGCACGAGGCAAAAGAAGCACTAGTTCTTCAGAGCAATCTTTCGTCTCCACAGTGGAACAGCCACTTCAGGAAGAGCCATTTCTGCCAGTGCCCCTGGTGCAGCAGACATGCCTCCAAGAAAGCCAGAGGACTGACAGTGAAATGGGTTCAGGAAGTAAGAAAAGACACAAGGAGAGAGGGAAAGAGGTTGGAGAAGATGAACTGCAATATTGTGCTTGTATCAGCCCTGGTACTGGTGCAGCAGAGAAGAGGGAGGGAGGTGTTACTGGGAATGAACAGAGGAGCTTGGTGAAAGAGAAACTAGGGAGAGAGAAAGGGGAAGAGGCCAACAGCACAAATTCTGCATCTGACAGTGTAAGAGATATGTCCATCCATAGTTCTGAGGAACCACAAACACCAGCATCTTCAAGCTCAACCAAACCCAGTCTGTTTTTGATCAAAGATAACACATTCAGGTCACCTCAGGTAATAAGGGCTGTCAAGCTGCCCCTACTCAGGTCATTTTCCCTGGATGATACAGTGAGCAGCAGTTATAAGGAAATGGAACGTAAGTTTATGTCCCCAGCAGTTTACAAGCAGCACCGAAACATGTTGCATGCCCAGGAGGTTGGCTGGTGGACATCGAGACACAGAGGGCAGCAGAACGTGAGAGATGGAGCAACTGACAGAGAAAAAGAAACCAGTGAGCCAGGATCTGCTTCACTAACACTGGATCCCAGTCTTCTGGAAGATGCTGAGAGCTTTACATTTGGAAAACTGACGGAAGAAGATGAAAAGGTTTGTGCGTTGTTAAATAAATTTGGGAAAATGAATGAGGAAGGTGACTTCAGAAGTAAAAAGAAGCCTACAAAGGCAAGACACTGCTTAGCACAGCCAATTATAGGTCTGGAAATTGACCAAGCACAAAACAACCCCAGCTATCCTGCAGAAAGAAAGACAAATTACTTTAAGAATCATCATTTATCTAACCGCAAAGGGGGCTCTTGTGCTAAAAAAATAATCACTAGGGAGACAATTTCCCCTGTAACTGGCTCCATATTAGAGGACCACACGTGCTCTTCTGTATCCAATGACACTTTAGAGGACATCCTACGTACAGAAGGTGCACCAGTTTTGTTAGACAATCTTTCATGCTCTGCTGTTGCAAGCCCCAGGTCAGGGAGCACGATGCACTCTCTTGCTGCCAGTTCATTGTCAGATAAAGATAAACCAACTATTTCTGGCCTTAGAGACGCAGAGGATGTTACAAATCCTGCCTTGTTGAACTTGGCACTGGAGAGGCAAGCTTATATGCCTGCAGAAGAGATAATCAATTCAGCACAGAGGAATCTACTTTCTGATGTTGCAGGGGAAGCTAGGAGACTGGAGCCCAGGGGGCTTGGTGGGAGACCAGCAGGCAAGCCACCCACGGTGCCGCCAAAAACAGAAAAGGCTCTGCGTCGGGCTAAAAAGCTGGCAAACAAGAGGAAAAAAGTGCAAGAGCAGCAGAAAAACCATCAGACTGAGCATACAGATGCTGTAGAGAGAAAGCCTGCTCATTCTGGAGAGACAACAGTATCTGCTTCATCCTTAGGATATTCTCCTCTTCATCCTCCCCTTCACTCAACTTTTACTCCCACAGAAACCAGTACTGGAAAACCTGGACTTGCACCAGCAGCAAGCTCTTCACTCTCTTCAACCCAGCGGAAACTCCTCCAAGACCCTGACTCCGGTCAATACTACGTAGTTGATTTACCAGCCGAAGTCAATTTAAAGACATTTTATGACCCAGAAACTGGCAAATATGTTCAAGTCTCAGTCCCTTCGTCGGGACAGAACTTACACCAGTCCACCTCTTCAGAAATTAAGAATACTCCCTATGCCTCCTACCCTAGAGTGCTGCCTTTACCAGCCTCATCGGTAGCAGTGCTGAAATCACCTTCTCAACTCTCTGAACCTGCCTGGTCAGTGCCTGCTGGACCAGAACCAGCTGAACTACCTGATGATGGCCAGCAGGACTACAGGTACACTGCATCTGCGGATACTCAGCCGTGTACTGAACCAGCCCCCTACCCCTACCGTCAAGATGCCAGAGAAACTCAAGTTCACTTAGGAAAGGATGTGAGCCCAACCCAAAATACTGGCATTGTCACCCTCACCGATTTAGATGATTTTGCTGCTGAAGGAGTATCTTGAAAACTGAAGCAACAAAACATGCCAGCTAGTGTTTTTAAGAACTGTTTGGACAGACACATGCACATAAAAGCACATGCAGATTTGATGTTTGTTCAACACTTTGTCTGAATCTCATTGTGGTTTGGGTGGGAAAGAAAACGAAAGCTGTTCATGTTGAAAGATGCAAGGTAATGACCACTCTGAAGAAAAGAGAAATTGAGTAAGCACCAAATTATCAGTGAGATGAAGGGGCAATGCCAGCTAGACAAATACATGTGACAATGTGAAACCACTGCTTGCTGCTGCTGCTGCTTTGCCATTAAGAAGGCTGGGATAGCCAAAGCAAGTGTCCTATTGCCCAGATGTGTTGCATGATACATGACACAAAATAAAACCTATGAGACCATCCTATGCATCCTATGAGACCTAGGACTGATGCTGCATCTACTGAACTTTCCTCACTCACTGCCTTTGAACTATACTGACAGGTAGAAAGTATGTGGCTACAAATACGCCATATATGCAAGATTCATTTTTTGCACACGGTGATTGCTCCGACGTCATTGACAAGAAGATTGTATACAGGATGCACAATACAACAGCCATGTCAAAAAAAAACCCTTTTAGACAACCAGAACATGGTTGCATCTCCTCTAGACTTTTCATATACTTTTGCAGTGCCCACTAACATGCTGCTGAATTCTTTGTTTTTCTTGATAACATCCAAATAGGTTCCCCCAGAGTCAGAGTTTATGTATAATGCAACTTAAAAGTTCAGGTTATCTTGATACTTGGCCTGAAATATTTTGGTGAGGAGCAAGGTTGAATGAAATCCCATAACAGTATTTAATTGTTTGTTAGGACAAGAAGTTCTTTGCTATTGTAATTGAAATGTGTTTTGTTTTGTTTTCAGGCTCTCACTGAAACATGGAACTAACTTCTAAAACCTGAGAAATGTACCTAAGTTTGATCTTGTGAATTCTGTGATTTAATACAAACAAACAAACAAAATATTCAAAATGTCCAAAGTATTAATTTCTAGAAAAGTGCTTTTTTGAATTATCACTTTTCTTTGAAAGATCTGTATGAAAATATCACTCATCCTTGCATAAGCTCTTTTTTATCATCATCGATAATGAGGGAACCTAGGTGAAAAGATGGAAAAATTGAATGTATTGTGCCTGCTTATAAATATCTATATTTGGAGTATTGGCTTAGTTTTTTCTGTCTCATTTTCATACTGTTTCTCCGGTTACAACTGAAGTGCAGAAGCTCTAAGGAAGAATTATGCCAGTAAATTTCAGCCCGATGCACATCTTAGGCAATTTTTATAGGATTTTTTTCAGTGAAGCAGCTCTTGACTTCCTGAAAAGAAAGGGATGAATCAGGCCTTTTGTTAATGAATACAATGTGGAGACAGGACACAGGCACTGCTCCACTCTCCCAGTGTTAATATTTATGACAGAGATTTTCTTCAGTAAATTTCCCAGGACTGAAGCCTCTCTTGGGACACAGACCCACTTTGTAGTTTTTCTCCTTCCTTAACCTGAATTCAGCTCTCAGCCTTCTTCTATCCCACAACCTGTCCTGGTCCCACCAGACATTTCCTTTCATCAGTGCCACTTAGTAAAACATTTCTCTTAGACAAACACTAAGGGCATCACTTCATTGATTACACTGGGGTTCGGATTTAGCCTTTAATGATTTTCTAAGGTTCATTTCACCTATTACACACTTTGTGATTTGGTAGGTTTGTTTGCAGCAGAGGTGTGGGGTGGAAATGAAGAAGCTCGTACTGGTATGGTTTGGGTTTTAAGCATGTTCAGCCAAATGCCCATATTTGAATAAACATTTATAGTTCAGTTTTCCACCCTGGAAAGTTTTCAACACCTGACTGAATAAAGCCCTGAACAACCTGGGCTGTCCTCAGAGCTGACCCTCCTTGAACTGGAGGTTCACCCAGAGACCTCCTGAGATCTTTTGCAGCCTGAATTATCCTGTGATCCTGTTCTGAAAACATTAAAATTTAAACAAACTTTGACTTGGAACTCAGCAAATGCAGTCTCCCCTGAGAAAGGGCTGATTTTGAAAGATATTTTTTTTTAGAAAACTGAAAATCAAGAGTGTTTCAGGAACAAGAATTCACTTTCAAGTTGTTAAATTAAGGGAAGTGGCTCTTACTATGAATATTTTTTTTAGTCACAAATATTTTGTAAATTGATGGTGCTATTCATGTTGCACTTCTCTGTTGCTGTCACTCTATACAGCATAATGTCTATCCAGTATAGAGCAGCATCTCATCCACATGTTAAAATATAGATAAATAGATCCATTAGAGTTTTCCATGGTACATTTAGACAAAACTTACGAAATCTTAAAGCCTATCAGAGTGCACAAGGTTTTTTTTTCTTATTTTGTGTATTTGTGGTATTACAAATTTTAACGCCCTTAACAGCCCCAAGTCAAGAAGCAGGCTCTCAGAGGACAGGATAAATGCTTCCTTTCCAAGGGAAGACTATGGATACAAAGTATCTGTGCACAGATTAACAAATGAATGGCAATTTGATGACAAAAATGTATGAGTGTATTAAAAAAGGTCCCTTTTACTTCTTTGACTGTCATTTGTTTTGTAGACATGCACGCTTCTGCACCCTTTTATCAAGGGTCTCCTTAAACTTTTATTGTGGAGAATGGGATGCTCCATTATATTGCTGCTAGGTATGTGAGGAAAGCAGGGTGTATTTTTCCCTCTGCTGTTGAGGTGAACTGAAACACTGGCATCTAAAGAGGAGCCAGTCCTAACTTGGATACCAAATACATTTCAAGTGGGACTTCTTCATTTCCGTCAGCCCTTTCTCCTAGCCTCAGGGAGCAGCATTCACAGTGGGCTGTGTCTGTGAACAGGTCCCAGAGGGGGTTTTGACCTGGAGAATTTGTAGCTAAATTGTTAGCAATGTGAGTGTCTTCTCCAAGGTAACAAGTGACAGCATCTGAGGAAATTACCTGAAGTTGCTCCATGGAGGTTTAGATTAGACATTAGGAAAAATTTCTTCACTGTAAGGGTGCTCAGTCATTGGAATAAGCTGCCCAGGGAAGTAGTGGAATCACCACCCTTAAAGTGTTCAAAATGTGTGGTGAACACTTGGTGCTAAGTTAACTGTTGGACACAATGATTTTAGAAGTATTTTCCAACCTTAATGATTCTATGATTCTATGAAATGAAACAAACAGAACTGTGGAGTTTTGAGAATAGATAAGAAAGTGGTTCTTGTCTTGTATCCAGAGCTTTCCCTAAGCACTTTGCCACAGGGAGTGAATGATATTATAAAAGTGTTGATCCAGGTCCCAGCCTGGTATTGGGTAGGAACCCATCAGCAAACCTGTTCTCTGGCCTAGACCATGCTGCTGGCCAACTTCTTGCTAGGCTGTGGGAGTGTGTGTGTACAAACACACACATGCATCCCCATAAACAACCCTATATATATGTAGTATACCTATAAAACTACCATTTGCATATCAGTATAAGACAGCAGGGATGCCTGTGATGGTGAATACAAAATGTTTGTGTGTTAAAAGAAAGACAAATGACACCTTTTCAGATAACAAATATTTTTCTCCTTAAGTCCTATTCTGTTTGTGTTTGTTGGGGGGATGTTTCCCATTGTTGCTGTGGGAAACAAGGCTGGAAGAGGTCACTACTAGGCAAAATGAGAGCTGTAAATTGACTCTTTCCTTCGAGGGAGGGGTGCTATGGGAAACGTGCAATAGTCATGAAAGCAGTTGTAGGAAAGCACTGTTTTGTGACAGTGGCATTAAGTCATAGGTTAAAGAGGTGTTGAGGCAAACCAAGCTAAATTCTGCCTTGCCAGCAAACTGCAGTTAGGACTAAAGAACACGGCAGTTCTTGGGGTGCACGGAAGCACAGCAGGCTGAAGGGAGCAGGGGCTGCTGTTTTCACTGTTTCCTTCTCCTGCACATGGCCTTTGTGCATGTTGCATTTCTTGGTGCCCTGAGGCTCCTTTATAGTGGTGATTCTTCCTTGGCAGGTGTGACTGAGGCCAAACCTGACTTACCTAGTCTTCGGTTCTACGGCCAGAACTGCCTCCCTCCGAATCTCCTTCTCCTTGTGGGGTGACTGCAATGCCAGCAGTCCAGTTGTCACATGGCAGACTTGGACTGCCATCCCACAGCCATGGCTCTGTCCCAAGGGCTTGAATTTCCTCATGGAAAATGCTGGATTTGTTTTAGAGAGTTCAGTTTAATTGAAATGGCCTACGTGCATGGATTTTTGTCAACTCCTCCTTGGGTGTTCAGTGCCTTCCTAAGTCATCTGTCCAAGAAGATATATGTCATCAGCACGTTCCATCAATGCAACTGTATTTGCAAAGAAGTAATTATTTATTAATTAATAAACAAAATAAATGGGACTTGTTTTATAATACTGGAATGACTTCTAGCCAGCTTTTTCATTATAATTATGTGTCATTGTACTTTTATCTCCAGTTATGCTGGCAGAAAAAGTTGAGAACAAGGGAGTGTGTGTGTGTGTGTGTGTGTGTGTGTGTGCGGTATGCAATTAAAAGATCTAGGAGATGACTGGATGCAGGGCTTCATCCCCCTTCCTCCCTTTCCTAAAGAGATGGAGCAGGAGGCTGGGCAGAAACACCTTTGGCCCATGAGTCCTGTGATCATTCCCAGCCCTCCCTGTTATGCCAGGGCAGTGGTCTGTGTGGCCAGAGGACCTTGGGGACATGGCGACAGCACCCAGTTCAAAAGCACTAGGAGATGATCATCTTCTTGCCACCACCCAGAGGACATCAGGGCTTTTGTATTCCCTGTGTCCCATCCATCCATCTGGGGGAAGTTACCAGGTGTGTAACTTATCTTTTTTCACATTTCTCCTCGTTTTCTCTTACTGTATCTTGTGTTATGAAACACAGCGGAGACTCTTCTCAGAGTGATTGCGGCTCAAACCTTGACCAGACTGGCAATTTTATTTAGGTTTGTGCTACTTTGATCCCTAAGTAGCCAAGCAGTCCTTGCTGACAGTGAAAGTGCTACTGTGATATGAATATAACAGACTATAAAGAGAATAGTTGGCTGGTTATGTTTTTACCAGAAATACATTGACAGGTTTGCATATCTGTATTTGGGGGATATACTCTGTTTCATTTCTGAGTAAATAAAAATCTCTAAGTTTGATCTCCTCTCTCACTGAAAAGCAGCATCAGAAGCTGGTGATATTGCACATGATGGGTTACATGGGCTCTAGTGAATACATATAAATGTGTAATTTGGAGCAACTGGTGTACATCAGTCATTTTTATTAAAGAAACTCTGCTTCAGAGCCTTATAGGAGATAAAGAACATGGAACACTTGAGTAAATTGAACTTCAATGTGTTTGAGGTTTTTTTTGTGAAATCCTCATTATAACAACAGAGGTCAATGGTTAATTTATTTTGTCTTTAGGATGATTATTCTGGTCTTATGATGATCTCACATTTACCACTGTCCCCTGATACTAAATATAATATTGTAATTATGGGATTTAAATGGATAGGGAATGGCTGAAAATGACCTGTGGTCTTCCCTTGCTTCTTTTTGATATTCTCGAAGTTTTCATGATGTTGATTTCTCACATTAGATAGTCAGGTCTTTGGTACTATATGGCCAATTAGAGACTTGCTTCTAATATGCTATTGAACATACTTAGAAAGCAGCATTCCAATAGTGCAGAAGAGAAATCATTTATGTCCCAATTGACTAAAGCTCTGTGTTTTTATTAAAGCAGCTTTAACTCAAGCCTTGAGGGGAAGCAGCTTGCAGTGCTAAAACATAAGCACTTTCCTGTGTCCGAGTCCATATTGAATAAATTGAGGCCTGGAGTACTTTGGAAGAAGGAGAGAGGGAAGGCTGTGTGAGAAGCAGGGACAATCTTTGAAATCCTTCTAGCAATGGAAGGAAATTGGACTCCAGCAAAAAGTAAAAAATGTTCAAAGCTGGAGCTGCACTTTGAAAAGCCAGGGCTTGTCAAAGGCAAGCTGCCTGACAGGCTGACTCTTCGCTATGCTGACTTGGACTCCCTTGTCACAGAGCTCCCTGGTGTGTTCACACTCCTCCCCACTGGCATTCAGAGCCTCATCTCATCACAACTGTCCCTTCAGTTGCTTAAAGCTGGCACAGGGAACGGCAGCATTCAGAGCACACAAAAATGGAATTCTTGCTATGGCAGCATTGCCAGTGTTGTCAGCAACATGAAGCATTTCAGGTGAGCTAAGGTGGCCTTCTTTAGGACCATCCTTACATCGACAGGGCAGAGACGACAGACTCTGAGATAAACATTGATCCTTCTTTCTATTCCTAGTGCTGATAAGCTGCAGGGGATGAGAACTGGATCTGGTCCAAGAGACACTCTCTTTGATTGCCCTGAGATTCCTGAAAGTCTATTGACAGAATCAGTTTCTGCTGTTGAGCAGTGACTGCCTGGAACAGGTGCCCTGAGAACGCATCCCTTCCCAAGGAATGTGGGTGAAAACAGTTCAGCACTATTCCAAGCCAGAGCTGTCTGTGCTATTTGAAATTTCCAAAAGGAAAAGTTAGAAAAAGAATGAAAGGAGGATTTGCTATCACTTTATACTAAGACAATGTTATTGTCGATAGTGCACCCATACATGGATGTTTACCTGTGTGGAGATGTGCCTAGGTATGTCTACATGTCTATATAAACTTATAGATATAGTATTCATGTTCTTCTGAAGTGTCTGGACATGGTCTAAACAGTGCCCTCGATTGTCCTTTCCAGCTCCCACTTGTCTGTGCATATGTCCTATTACTTGCAGCTCCCCCAAGGGAGCTCCATTTTCACCCTGGATTCCCATGTTCCACCTCCCCAGTGAGATGAATGTTTGCTTCTTTCCTCATTCTTGCCAGGGCTCGGGTTGTACCTGGGATGGCTCTGCACCTCCATCTCTGTGCTGGAGGCGGGGTGGTCACCCACACATTGCCCCCTCTTGCTAAAGGTGGTGCAGGTGGTGAGTCCTGGGCAGTCTCCCATGCTAGGCCAGGTGGAACTGTAAAGGGGGATGGAGATGCCCTTCTGCTCACTATGTCCCCTTCCTGAACCCCTTGCATTATCAGCCCGAGACACAAACACTCCTCTTGGCAGCGGGATCAGCCCCAACAGTTCAACCCAGCAGTAGAACTGGCCCCTAGCACTGATCCCACTGCCATAAACTCCCTTCCTTAGCAACCAGATGAGCCCTAACATAAACCAAGCAGGATCAAATACCAGCTGGAGCACTGGACCAAAAACCTACTGACACAGCCAAGTCACATGACTGCACCTTAGCAGGAATTTTCCAATAAAACAGCTTCTTTGCTGAAAAAGACACTGCTTTGACAACACTGAAATTGCTGGTAAAAAACCTACACATTTGGAGTGTTAATTTTTTTTCATCTGCTGTCTTCTCAGATGGGAAATTTGCTCAAAAATTGAGAAGTCCTCGTCTGCTTACATGGATGTCTAAGTAAACAGTCCTGGACCTTTTCTTTTGGACTGAAACTACTTTTTAAAGAAATCATTAATTTAAAAACCTGTATTATGAATTTGAAGATAAAGAAAAGGGTTTCAAATATCACAAAGTATTTTTTGGTTTATTTCTTTGTAGTTTGTTGAGCTGAATATTGTTTTGACTTTTTTTTCCCAATGTTTGGGGGTTTTGGTTGGTTTGTTTGTTCGTTTTGCTGGTGGTGGTGGTGGTTTAGGGGTTTTTTGTCTATTTTGGAATGAAGGAGAGATGTCACAGTCACCAAAATGGCTATGTGAGAGGAACAGTTTCTGATGCATTCACAGGCAAGTGCTCCCAGCACCGGCTGTCACGACGAGCCACAGTGGAGCTCCCTCTTGTGCTGGACTGTCCGTGGCTCTGGATACAGCTGCCATGTGACCAGCTCCACGCTGACAATCTTCTATTAACACTGCAGGGGGGCTATTCCCGCTGCCGACTAACTGCGTTTTCCGGCGGTGGAGGAACCTGGCTGTAGATTTATATCCTTCTGGGCAGCCGAGACATGTTTAATGGTGTGCAATATCTGCATCCCTGGGGTATACTGAGAGGTTATCTGATCAGGCTCAGCAGGACACCAACCACGTGGTTTACACTTGTCAATTTTTACGCTTCTCATCTGAAAACCCCAAACAACAGCCTGGAAAGCTTCCAGTGACATTCATGCTGTGAGAGTGGCACTAACGTAAGGGCAATGCTGCATCCACACTGCACTTGAAGCGCTCCTTCAGTGGGTAAATACCCTTCGTCCTGTAAATAAAGCTGAGCTGGGGGTAAAACAAAGGTTTTATACGTGTGACTGCATCTGTACCATGGGCATTTTCTGGAACAGCATTGTCAGCCACAGCCGCAAATGCCCGATCGGGCTGAGCAGGAGGAAGCCTGTGATGCTCAGAGGCCACAGATAAAACCACATGATCCCAATTTGTGTGGTTTTTATTATGGCTAATCCTAAATTTGGGCTGAATCAAACTAAACCCTCTCTCACTCCTAATTCCCCCAAATTAATGCTCACGTTGCTGTGTACATGCTGTTAGCTAACAGAGCACACAGCAGACATCATCCTCCATAACATGCTGGGCTGTTTAGAAGACTTTTTTGCTCCTTGCTGCTTGTTGCCAACTCTACCAGCACAAGTATTTCCCAATCTGCCTGTAGCAAGCCCAAAATGTTCCCTTCTGCTGATAGAAATGTGAGGAGCTGAGCTCAGGAAGACAGAGGGTCCCGGACAGAGGGCAGAGGGAAAGGATGAAGTGAAAACAACGTGCTTAAAAGGTGTCATCATTTACAAAAGTAGCATCTGGCCAATGCAATTCTCCCTTGTGGCAGGTGCTAAGGGCCTTGTTAAATTGTGGGCCAGATATATCCACCTCCACATGCAGGAGCTATTTTGGTTGGGCACGTGTAAGTCTCAGAGACAGAGAATATGGAATCAAGGCTAAATCACCTTCTCATGCAGTGGCAGCAGGAATAAGGTGTTTCCAGTACCTTCTCTCCTCCTTTTCTGTCTCATTAATGTAGTTCTAAAATCTCATTAATAGCAAAGACTCTCATTTATTCCCTCCCCTCCTCCTTTCACAGTGTCTGGCAAACTGTGTATTGAGGAACAGAAGAGTACCAGTGTCACTAAATTTTAATATGTATGTGATTCATCGAGCTGGTGAAAAAGCATAGCTCTTAACTCAGTGGATTATTTTCTTAAAAGTTTCATTTCATCTGAACTGGGTAGGAATTTGAAGATTTTCAGAGTTTCCTATAGACAAGAGGCTTCCCAGCCTCAGCAGCTCTGTAGACTCTTGATGTTTGTACAGAGCAGAAGACCTACAACATCATAACAAAAAAAAAATTGAATCTAACCAACCAACTACTTCAAAAGAGACTTTCAGCCAAGATCTAATAACCCCTTTGTGTTGGAAAAACTGTATCACTTGCATCTTCAGCTGTGCTGCTATTCATCCCTGTGATGATGTGATGCAGACAAGGCAGTGTGACATTGAGAAGCAGGGTGACTCAGAGGCACTGAGGGGTCCCGGAGGGCTTGTGAGCTGTCAGTGAAGGGACAAGTCACCTCTCAAGCTATGGAGACTCATTCAATTACTAAAAGAGGGAATCCCTTAGCAAGAAATATCTCCCTTCAGAATGTCTGCACTGAAAAAAACCAGAGTAACATAGGGCTCAGGTTGGCTTGTCACGGTGCAAAGGGATCGCTAGTAAAAAACTACTGAGCGAGAAACTCTCCCCCTTCCTTTCCTTCCAGCTTGGACCCGGGTTGTGAGCTCCACCCCACAGCCTGCTAGTGAAGGTAGGGATAAAACCTTGTGCAGTGAGTCCTGGGATTTGCTGACAGAGAAAGGGCTCTGTGGAGTGCATGAAGCTGACTCACCTAAATGCCACTCATGAGCCCGGTGGAGGGGAACTCCACCAAAAGAGAGAGGAAGCTGTGGTTTAAATGTGCGCGCTCACACGCGCGCACAGACACACACGCGCGATGTCTGGCTGCTTGTCGTCTGTGTTATTTATCTGAACAAGCAGCAGCATCAATCTGGATTACTCCCAGGTTCAGAGCCACAGGAGAAGTATTCAAGTATTTGGCTTTCTGAGAGTGATTTTGAAACTTCCTTTCTGACCTGACATCATCCTTGTGGGATAGTGATTGTCAAATCCTCCTTGGAGAACCTCTGGCTCAATCCCAGTTGGGTTTAGCGCTAAAGTAATGGTTCAGGGGAGAAACAGGATCAGCTCTTTTCTCCTGTACATCTTCCTTCCCTGCCAGCAGCCCATTTCTTGTGCACTGCTACAGAAATATTTCTAATAAAAAGTAATAACTCCCAGGGATGCTCCTATCCCTTGCTGTGCCAAGGCTGGTGATCACATCAGCATCTTGGTTCTCAAGCATCTGCCAAAACCTGATGGCTTCAGCCAGCACGACGGAGCGAGGGTGAGCCAGCTGTGACATAACAGGCAGAGTTTAGGTTCCTGGGGAGTCTTCTTTGCAGAGATGGGCTTCTTCATTTAATAGGCTTTGGATCTTATTTAACACATTGCCTCATGTACAGTGCGGGTGTAAAGAAGCTGTGTGCACATAATAAAAAACTTGGCCTATTTGTACCTAAGGGAGTCCTAATAAATTTGCCACTATAGCAAGTGTTAGTCTCTAGGGCCAATACTGAATGCTGGAGTTTAATAAAAAAGAATTCTGAAACAGAAGAACTGAAAGGTAAACCAGTTCAGCTGACAAAGCAAACACAATTTAATTAAAAATGAGAAGTTTTCTCCTGGCCTTGACCAGTCCCAAGGAGCTTCTGTGTCTGGCCTGCCTTCTGATAGCTGCTCTCGGGGTGCATTTTCCTAGCACACTATCAGAGGTCTCCCAGCCTGGGCTGAAAGCACTTCTCAGAGTGTGTTCAGGCCATTGTTAGGGCAGAAGATGAGTAAGTAGGCCATGAAGGATGACAAACTTCCAGGTGTCCACCTGTATCCAACATTAATATCACAGTACTCTGGCTTGTGCTGGGACTTAGAAAGCAGGTCAGTATCAGCACCCTGCTATTAGACCAGCCCAGAGGAGTGGAGATTTTCTCTGTACAAACAGGTGTCGCAATCTCAGGTGCTCCAGGACACTGTCTAAGACCAGAAGCAGCTTCAGTAACTTCCAGGCCCATCAGAACGGAGTTCTAGAAACTGCCTTTTGTTGCTCTGCACGTGAAAACTCTTCTTGGTAAAATGACACAAGCGGTGGTGTTTTTTGCCTTCTCTGTTTCATATTATGGATGTTACATTGAAAAAACACTGATGACAGAAGAAGCCATTGAAATTAAATACTAGAAGATTTATGCAAGCCAATATTTTAAAGCCCGGTGAGATTTAGCTATTACTAGTTTACCACAGGAAACATGTCACAACTCCAAAATATGATGCTCAGACTTCTGAAACAGCAGACCAGCATCTACTTGTGACAGACAGCTTAGGGCAGACAACAAGGACACTGTGGTTGGATTATTAAAATATTGTCAACACATCAATTTCAACTAAGGCTGGATGTGCTACAAGCCAATGAAATTCACATTTTCACAAGCCAGGTCTACGTAAATGCTTCTTTGGTTGTTATCAGGAAAAGATCTTATTTTGTGGTAATATGGCCACCTAAAGTCAATATTTTACTACATTGCAAAGGAAGTTTTTAACTGGAAAGAATAAAGCATTGTTTATTGTACTCTATTGCTCTTTTATTTATGGCATTGTGGTGGTGCAACCCCCCCGCCCTGGGGCCGCACTGTGATCTCAGAGAGGGGTGTCAAACTCTTCAGTGGAGAGGTCTGAATTATGTACTCAGGGCTCGGGTATCAATTCAGGGCATTTCACTTCCCCTGCTTCACACACTGCTTCCACCACACTGCCAGCCAAGCACAACAGGATCTTTATCGAGCAGCAGCTCTTTTAGAGGGAGAATGTGCCACAGCAGCACACCACAAGCATTTCATCTCCATCCCCTGTTCCCATGTGGTCCACCCAGCAGCAAATGACTTCCTCCCACACTGCACTGGCTTCTTTCTGCTGCAGGGAAGCAGAAAGCTTGAGTGCACAGCAGAAGTGCAGACTTCCCAGAGACACAGCCCTGCCAGCAGGCTTTTATCCCTGGCCATGACCTGGGATGGGAGGCTCCTCTGGGAAGTGGGGAGAAGGTCATCCCAAATTCACCAAGGGCAGCAGTCTGTGGGGAACAGAGGGGAGTGCATTGACTGCAAGAGGGAAGAGTTTAATGGTAAACCAAGATCTTTATCTGCATGCACATGGCCTTCAGCATTGTTGTAAATAATACTCCTAATAAAGAGCCAATTAGACCAACAATCTCATTACTATCCAGCATGCAGTGTAGGAAGGACTAGCCTAAAGCATAACTGAGCGAAAGTGAAAACACGGCTCCACGTTTCCTGTTATAATTCACATAGGCATAAGGAGACTTAAATAGATGTGTAAGAGGGAGCAAGCACTGAGAGCTGAGAGAACGGCATGCAACCTTATAAAGAAGCCCCATGGTGCGGCACTTTGCAGCAACCCCCATTAACAAAACCCAGCCCAGTGCTCTGTGGTCACCCCACGCACGTCCTAAGCACGGGGTCCTGGATGGCCCTGCCATAGCCTCCCCAGTGCCAGGCTCAGCCCTGGAGCAGGAGGAGCTGCAGCACGGCGATGGCACAAGCAGAGAGTGAGCAGCAGGGCTGGAGGCTGGACCACAGGCTTTCTGCAGAGTCACGAGTGAGGATGCGGCGAAGGTGGGGCATGAGGGGGAGCCTGGGCATTGTGGGTGTCTGTGATTTCTTGAGAAAGGAGCCCAAGACTGGAGATGCTTTGCCAAACCTAAGCAAGCAACATTGGCACAGTGACCATTCGTGCTACGCATGGCTCATGCTAGTACAGAAATTCAGAGAAAACTACTGCATAGGATCCAGTGACAACGCAGTGAGCTGTCAAACAAAACATATTTGTCTTACATCCATCCCTTAAACCTTGGGCTTCCATTTTTCCTTCACATAACCGAAAAAATACCATGCAGGCTAATTTTGGAATAACTTTCATGTAAATCATCCCCTTGGGCTTGGGCCTCTCAAGCTGGGGTTCAGCCTGAGTGACTTTTTATAGCTGAGTTATAAACTTTTAAATGCCAGACTTAATCAGAGCTACTGAAATGGCCATTAGAGTGGTTTAAGTGGCATAGCCCTGATATATGACAGCACGGAAAGTAGGCAGGTGGCTCATCTGCAGTGGGCAGTCCATCTGGAAGGGAACAGGGTCTGGTGGCTAGAAACAAGCACGACTGAGACACACATCTCTGGAGTTTTGCTCTTGTCCTTGTGCTACTGCTGAGTGACTTCGAGCAAGCTCTCTTGGGATGCTCTGCCCTGAGCAGACAGGTCTCAGATCAAAAGCTGAGAGGAAGAGGTGGCTCACCATGCCCTCGTTTCCCCAATATGCTGACAAGAACACGAATATATATCTGCCTCCCCTCGGCAAACTGCAAGAACTGTCAGAGAACTGGCCTAGGGTTTAACACGGCATTGGGTACACTCAAAACACACAAATCAGCTTCATTTTTGGCTGATTTAGCACAATCACCCAAAAAATCTTACTGAATCATTATAATCACAGACACATCAGACACTGAAGAGCTCAGGCTTAAGGGGGACTAATGCTGCTTTGCTCCTTACCAGGACGCTTTGTAAAGCTTTGAGTCCCCTAATTTTGCAAGTTCTGAGACACTCAGCAGGTTCCAGCTGTGCATGGGAGAGCTTCCCTCACTCTGCAACATTGCTGTGGTCTAAGCAGAACTGGGCAGTCATCAATGTGAAAGCAGGTGCTTGCACAGAGAAATTGATCCGAATGAAAACAGTACAGGAGCTTTTCAGGGTCTTCTTTCTAAATTTATTCAAGTATTAAACAAACAGAAACTACAGCATGCATCAGATACTTTCCTTTATTGTACAACAAAACTGTGGACTTGTTTGTATTTGCAGCATTTCCAGCAACATCAGGCAGACTTGTCGATGTTATCCAGTTTTGCACAGTCACTAGAGTGTCGCATCATGAATTATTAAATCAGTGCTTCGTGGTAATACATAATTTCTTATCAATTATTCATGCTAATGTGCGTGTAGTTTACTTAATTGTGTTATTGACGATCAAAAGTAATTTCCTGAAAATCCTCAAGGACAGAAAATTTAATCAGCGTAACTACTTTTCAGATGCAATGCTGTTAAGTATTCTTAATTTGCTCAACAATTCACTTATTTATGTACCTTTCTGGAGGAAATACGAGTTTAATCAAACAATTAGATTGAAGAGTTAGTGTACAGAAGGGCTGAAGTTCAACTGAATGCAAGGTAATTATGTTGAAACAAAGTTGGGCCCGCCTCTTTGGGCTGGAATATTTTTTTTAGTCTTTTTTTAGGAGGGAGAAAAAAAATTATGATTGGGAATATCACTAAGAAAACAATGATTCTCTCTCCTCCAGCCACTCCCCACAACAAAGCACACTGAGATCTCTTTTACTTTGGTGGAAGAAAAGGGTTGTTGCTGTTGTTGAACTAAGCCTTGACTTGCAGCCAGAGAAGCCACCTCCACCCACAGTTCAGCAGAGCAGCTCCTGAAGCTGGAGCAAAAAAAGCAGATCACAGACTACTGTATGTTCCCCTCCCTGCATTAGGACAGTTAAGGATCTCTAAAAGAAACACACTACGTAGCAGAAGTAAAGCAAAATTACTCCATTTGATGAATGTGGGCCCTGTCTGACTTTTCTTTGTTCTCTGACTGAAGGACAGACGCAGCAATGCCCTCTCTGCTGGCCTGTGCCCAGAGGACACAAACTCCACTCTGGGGGTGCCTGGTACCCTTGGCTCCTCGACAGTGATGGTGCTTGGTGCTGCCGAGAAACCCCACGAACACCAGGGCTCCCACCCTTTGTCTGGGTGCTGACATCAATCCGTGCCTCATGGAAAGGAAGGTGTGCACGGAGTGGGGGGTATGAAAGGCTCTTATGAACCCCAGAGAAGTCCCAGGTTCTGTGAAATTCATGTGCTGAAATCATTTACATGGAGGAGCCAAATTTTTGCTGCCAACCTTACTCGGGACTGCCTTTCCAAGCACATCCCCAAACCTGGATCCTGTGAACAGCCGAACAAAACCCTGTGTAAAGACATGTGCTCAGCACATTTCAGGAGGTCTGCAGCACAATGCGCAGGATCAGAGGTGACAGGAATCCTTCCACTAGCCTCCATGTCACTAGATCAAAGTCTAAGAGAAGTGGTTTCAGCCTGCTCTCCAGGGACACCTATGGACACGCCTAAGGAGTCTGCAAATGGCACCTGAAAAATGCAAGTCCATGTCACTAAGTTTAAATCCGCGTGTGCAGTTCCTATGGAGAAAAATGTGAGGCACCCCAGATTAAAATGACTGCTCTTCACATCTTAGTCTGCTTTGCTTTGGGGAGGTTTGAGTGAGAGATGAGACTATATTTAGTAAGGCATCAGTTTCTCCTTTGCACCATTCCCAATCTATAATAATTAATATCTTTTCATATCTAGATGCATTACAACAAGCTTTTGGTAAATGGAATAGTCTGAATTTGGATGGCATAAAAGAATATCCTTCCAAGCTTTATTTCCTCTTTATTAAACATAAAACATGGAAAAACATATTTGCAGTCTTGCAATGAAGGATTATTTTTGTCTTCCAGTCTCTTTTTCCAAGACAGTGATGTCAAAATACCCCCAATTTTGCGCAGATCTAGAGACAATTCACTCTCCATTAAATGCCAGCATTACTGTTTGAAGCTGTGAATGCCACTCTGAAGTCATGTGTCTTTCATGTCTAACCCAGGGAATGGCAAGAGTAATACACTAATTGTCACACAGAGGCTAGTGCAAGGATTTTAGTCACAAGTAAACTGATCTCAGCAATTTCCCAGTAATCTACTCCATGGGAAGTTTCTCTTTCAGAGAAAAGAAAATAGAAGGAAAAAATTATTAAGAGTTTTGTTCTATTTTCTTCTTCTCTTACACCTGGATTGCCTGGGATAGGTTTGGTTGAAGTCAAATGCCTTCAGAAAACAGCGGGCCAAATTAGTATATACCTGGATATTCCTTCCCCTCTGTTGTGAGCATTGGAGTAACTGGTGCCTGGGTGCATCTCTTGCCCCAGAACTCATATCTGGAAGTGATGTGCTGCTTCCAGCCATCCATTTCACACAGGATGGGAAGTCAAGATGTTCAGGAGCAAGCCAGGATCCTGGGCCTTTCAGTGTCCCTGGGATGTATGGGGAGGGGATAAAAACAGTTTCACGAATGTTTCCAAACACAGATAGTGCTGATAAATCAGGGAAATGAACCTACAGCGACACAAGAAAAGCAAGGGTGTGTGAAAGGCAGCCAAAGAGGCCACTCAGCTGTGCCGGGTTCCTGGTGGCCCCATGATGTCCGACTGGGCACAGCCACGCTGCAGTTCACCCCACGGCAGAGCGCTGGCGGCGGGTCACTGCCCTGAGCCGAGGGGCCAGCACCACTCCGGTCTCATACGCTCTTCTCCCCTTCCATGTGCTCCTTGGCTGGAGAGGGCTGCTTGTCCTGACTGCCCTCGGGGCCGGGTTTGGCAGGAGGAGTGGGGCTGCTGCTGGCGGCGGGCAGGAGGTTGGCAGACTGGAGCACAGCCTCCGAGTGCTCGCGCGCCTTCATGCGCAGCGCGGCCACGCTGGCGGTGCGGTTGCTTTGGCAGCCGTAGGTGGGCAGGAAGGAGAGGCCCATGGGGTCTGGAACGCAGCACGAGCACAGTGGGCTCCCTGGGGAGGAAGGAGAGAAGGCACCGTCACTGCTGGGGAAGGTCATGGAGACTGTCTGACTGTTCCCTCCATGGTCAGTCTGAAGAGGACAGAGATGGGGTTGACCTTTAGTGGGTACATTAACCTTTAGTGAGTACAAAGGTATTCTCTGCATCAGGGCTAGAAAACCCATATCCTGTTCTGCTAATCCTTCTTACAGAAGGATCTTACACTGTGAGTCATCCAGGGTGACAAACAGAGTGCAAGAGGGAAGCAGAGACAGAAGTGAGCAGTGAAGTTCAGATCACACATGAAATTTCCTCATAAACAATGCTCAGCTCATTCCCTCCTCTCGTATCAAGCTGCTGTTCTGTGGCTGCCATCAGCCCCATGCCAGAGATGTCCCCTGCCCTCCACCTGCACGCTGAGCTTGATCAGTGTGGGCAGCAGCATTTGGTGGGTTAGTGTAGGGGTTCCATCACTTATCTTTCCTGAAAGATTACAGCAGAGACAAAGGTGAAAATATTCCGCTTGTTATGATGGCCTTCTCCTATCTCACTGTAAGATGAGATACTTTACCTTGGCCAGGCCCCTGCCAACTACTGGCACCATGTCTACCTGCAAGAGTCTGTTCTACCTTTACCCATTCAATGTCTGTGCTGCTTAAGGATGGCACCTCAAAGAAAACGGCCTCCAGAAGTGAGCCAAGGCTACCTAAAGTTGCTGCTGTGATACAGCTTAAGAGTCCCATCAGGAGAGATGGGCTAGCGCATCTCTACCCTGTCATTTGAGACACATGGCTGTTCCAAGCAGGCAAGAAAACACTGGAAAGCAGATGAAGTGATTCCTCTCCCTTTAAGCTGAAAAGCTTCCCTGCAAAACCCCTGACAGAGGCAGTCCTCACTCCACCAGCTGCCTTCCTGAGATGGAACATGGCAGGCTCTTCCTCTGGTTTCCCTTAGATAATGTTGGATCTTGGACCAGTCCCCAAACAAGCACACCTGGAAGTGTAGGTTGATCACTGGGCAGGACATGCAGTCCATCCAAAAAGCCATGCTGGTACCCAGCTTAGATGCATCTATTGAAGGATGGAGAATGTGTCAGAGGAGTAGGATGGGGAGGCAGGGTGGGATGGCTGAGCTACTTCTTGAATTTACTCTCTGGTTAAAAAACCAGACAACATTAGCCACCATTTTTCCAGGGGTCTTAGAGGCCACACCAACTCCACATCCTCCTGTGCACCTCTGGCAAAAGCCTGTCTTTTGCTGATATGCTATCTTTCAACAAGAAACAGCCCAGCCACGCACATCCTGACACGATGCAGTATCTTCCCCTGATCTTTCCAAGCCAAGGACTTGCTTTAATTTCTGCAGTTAATATTTGAGTTAAATGGCTCATGACTAAGTGATGGAACTAATAACCTGCAGAGTTTTACACTTCTGTTCTTGGTAGCAACGGGTCAGCACCTATCTGCTAGGAATGAAGGCAGCCGGTTGTTTGTTTTTAGGATGTTGGCAAGACTTCTCCACAGCAATTTTCAGAGATTTGTGGTCACAAGTAATATTCAGGAAAAAGTACTCTTTGTATTTCAGAAAACAGCATCTACAAAGGACAAGTTATTAATATAAATGGAAAGAACTCTTTCCTCTTGTAAATACTTCTCTGCTAAAGCATATGATCAGCAGACCAACATTTCCATGGGTCCAGGCATTCAAGCACAAACTTGACTAAAATCCTCTCCTTCTTTTGCTTTTAGCTCTAGGAAGCTCAGTCTTGAATTCTGTGGCTGTTTTGAGCAGGTCGGAAGGAGGCTTTATAATAAAATCCACTGAGTAACACAACAGGTTTTGTTGCCACCACCAACCATGCTCCTAAAGTAATTTTTTGCCCTGTTGAATAAGCTACTTCAGAGTTTCTGGCCAGCCACTGTTTTAATAAGAGGTAGGAGAGGCTCTACAGAGTCCCTGCAGTTTGCAGCAGGTCTTTTTCACCAAGTGCCACTATCTTCAGGTTCTGCTCAGAGATGGGGGAGATGGGAGGCCTGCGGGTGCATCAGCTGCCTTTGCACTGCTGCTCTCTAACACAAACTGCATGAGGCTTTCAAACACGGCTGTTCAGCAACCAGGCTGAGGGCAGGGCTGGCCTGCGGTGCCTAATGCAGGACTGGGCACAGACATTGCTTAGCGGGAGCTGGGGAGAAGTGGAAAGCAGTCTTCCCCTTTTCAAAAAGGCAGGAATCGGCTCCATCCCCTAAGAATAATTTTCATTCCGTTGTTAGAGGAATAAAATATTTATCAGTATTCAGTACCAGCCTAAGCTCTTTGCTTAATAATTAGCCCTGATATTACCTAGTGGCTCTGCAACCTGAGGGTGCAGTTACCTGTGGTGAAAACTAAGCTATCTCTAGCAATAATTCACCCATAAACCATTCCTTTCATTTTCACTGAGGTTAAAACACATGCAAACAGCTCACACAAGAAAAAAAGTAAAGTAAAAAGCATCATTTACTCCAGGGTCCAGCTAGAATAGAGGAGAATAGGATTTAGCCCTGTTCCTTTCTAATGTATGTTGTAAAGAAGGTTAACTCTACCTTAAGATCATCTGAATCTGCAGAATAAGTCCAGTGAAATGTATCAGACTTTGCCAGCACAAAGCCAAGACCAACAATAGGACACTCAGGAGTCCAAGGTCTCCACCTGCCTGTCAGTCAGCCCACAGTCTCCAGAAAAGTGACAGTGACCGAGAAAGAGGCATCCATATATAGCAGGCAGCAGTGGTTTTTAACAGCTTATTATGTCCACAGTGGGGAAGGAAGGAATTGTTCCTACTTATTTCAAATCTTCAGAGGACTTCAGGCATCCAGCTCCCATCAAAATCAGTGAGGGTTAAGCCATTAGCCCTAGATCTTGATCCAGCTCTCACCAACATCTATGACAATCTGAGATTAGTTTAACAGGATTTGTATCAAGTTGCTACAATATGGACAGGGTACTGTTTGCTTTCTTTCAGAAACTTACTGCCTCCTGTACACAAAATTAAAATACCCAATTAGATTTCCATTAACTTACAGCAAATTCGGCTGAATTGATCTGAACCTCCTTCTATTCCTATATGAGATCATACTTTAAATGCCCAGCCTGAACATAAATACTTAATGTAATAAATACAGTCTGAAATATTTGATCCACTTGGCAGTTTAATTGATCTACTACAGAGACTGACAGGAAAAATTAAATTAGTTTTGTCTTGTCTCTGCCAACATCACATTTAAATTGTAACAATATTTGATCTACAATTCTGGTTGTGGACCCTTTTGTGCAATTCCATGGTTCAGCTTCGGGTGGGAAGAGAAGGATAGGAGTAGGGCACATACTGATACATAAATGTCAATATAAATTTTTAAATATCTATTTTGTGTTTCAAGTCAAGAGCTTAAAGAATTTAATAGGTAGTCTTTCCAAAAGGCAACCCCACATTCCTTTCCTCTTTAATTATTTGTGAGTGTCAGCATTTGATATAGACAGCTGAATAGCAACCTGACATGGAGGGAAGAAGAGAAAAAATCCCATTTAAAATCCTCATATATCAACGCATGCTGTTTAATTTTCAGAGAAAATATTATATTTGATTTAATTGTTGTTATCTTCTCAAGTAGTCACATTGGTTTTCTTCAGCTCTAATCCCTTTCATAAGGATTGGAAGGTCAACAACAACCTCAAGTTCATAGTGTTGATTACCAGTGGGAGCTGATTCAAAGAGAGCTCCCTCTTGCACTTCACACACGACACCAACATTCTATTAAAGCCTAAGTCAAAAGCAGGAAACACAGAAGTGGCTTTATCCAGCTCTTGAGCTCTGAATCAGGACGTTCAGAACAAGAAAGGCATGGACTTAATGCCTAAAATGGAGAAACATCAGATGGTCCTAGTTTGATTTAGGGTAGCCTCAAGGCTGCTGGAATTATACTAGATGGTTTCTCCTTCTAGTGAGAAGCCGGTTAAGTGTGGAAAGTATCCTATGCTGCCCAGAGACTGGAAGAGCACTTCAGAGGTGACAGCAGAATCCAAATGTTATAAAAATTTCACATCTCCTTGGCTTGTGACCCCTATATGCCCAGTGGAAACAACAAAGAGCTGATGATCTGGCTCAGTTGCTCTATCAGGAGCCTTTTTGTCTAAATAACTAGACACTGGAACTGGAGGATTTCATCCTCCTTTATTTGTGCCAATAGTACTCTCGAAAAAAAAAAAAAAAATCAGAAGCCAGGACTTGCCTGTTAGGGCAGGAAGCCTGGCAGGAAAGCCCGCAAAAAAGCTGGGAGAACAGAACCGGTCCTTTGAATACTCTCGGCTCAGTAACCTCATCAACAGGAACCCCTGCCCAACCGAGGTCCACTAACCTAATCAAGATCTGTCCTGGAGGAACAAGACAGCACCCATTTCCTACCCATGGCTCTTAGGGCTCCAAGTACCTGTGTATTTCCTAGTACTTGTGAAAAAGACCAAAAATCTCTTCCTGTGAGGTAGGACAGCGCTAGAGCTGGGGACCTGTGATATGGGAATCAAAATAATTCACTCAAGGTGTGTGCATCTGCAGCAAAGGAAAGAAATATTTTAGATTCTCTGAAGTCAGAGTGGCAGATAAACTAGGAAGAATGCCAGACAAACACACTTAATATATTGGCTATGTTACATGAGAAAAGTCAGTACATCCGTCATCAAGAATGACACTGAAAACAAAGGGCCCCAAGAGTTTTATTCCCATTCCCTACTCTTATGGTAAACAGTGGAGCTTCAATTCAGTACATACCATTTCAAGGGTGAGTTAGGTCCTTGAACACTTCTTTTGTAGCATTGGCAGTGGGAATTGCCCAATGGAACTGGGCAAATTCCCTTCATCTTTCCATAATAGAAATTGAAATGTAATGGGTGGGCAGTTCTAGTTATGTTTTAGGTTTTTTTCCTGGATACTGCAATTAAGCCTCCCTAATATGAACAGCAACCACAGTAGCAGCAAACCATAAAAGAGCCTAATCAACGGTGCCCTGCAATACCCATTTGGACGTGCGTAATGCAATCGTGCTTCTCTATCAGTGGTGTGGAGGTGCCGTGAAAACCAACTGAGCTATAACTTGCGCAGAGCAGAGCTGTGGGTGAATTATGAAAGTAATTCCCTGGCAAGTGTAATTATTTCTCTCCTCATACACTTCCCTCATCATGGGGTCTGGGGAAATTTCAGCGGAACGTAACAGACACACTCTTGGCCTCAGCCACCAGAATGGTAGAACACATCCGCTGAAAAACGGAGATTCTTGTTTACACCCATTAATAACATCTTCTGCATTAATGAATTGCATTCATGCTGTCATCCATTAAGAAGGTACTTTGAGGTCTCTCTCTGCACAGAACACTAGCTTCTCCTGATGACTCTATAGTTATACAGCCCATAAATAAAACAAGTATTTTCCCTTTATCTTTGAGGTCTGCAATTAAATCTACTAAATGGACTGCAGATGCCTGGCTTACAGTAAGTGTTTCATCTTTGAAGATCATGGAACTGTCGAAGTCACCACAATGAAGTAGCATAGTTGTCAAATCAGGACAATTTCAGAGAGTAACAAACATCAGAAATTTCGTCTCTGCGAGTCAACCTTTTTCCTGAGTATGGCCAGTGGTGAAATACTAAACCCCTGAAGCAGGAAACACTGTATACCCCAGAAATTATGATCTTGTTCTAATTTTTCAAATGAGGAATTGTATTTCCTGACAGAAGAATACATAGGGAGATGGATATGGTAGTTAACAGATGCTTGCTACTAAATACAGCCTCCAGTGTGCTAAACTTCAGAGAGACAGGAGACAGGAAAAGGTCTGTTGTATTACTGAATAGAGAATATTTGATAGAAACAGAGAAAAACTGTCCAGTGATAATATGCTCTTCTCTATAAACGTCTATATTCTGAATAACAGTTTTGTTCGCATTGTATAGCCAGCCCATTTTATTAACAGAACATCCTGTGGTGCCAAAATCCTCACTCTGATGGAAAAAAAATCTCGGTTTCAGAGACAGCAGAGTTCATGGAGCATAGTGCTTAGGGAAAATAGCTTTCTTCTCATTCATCAGAGCAGACCTGGTCTCCTGCTCCAACGATATCCCCATATCCTAGAAGCAGCACATGTGGGGTCCAGAGCCACATGAGGCAAGCCTACAGTGCACTTCACAGTCTTTCCAAAAGCAAAGTTGCAGGCTTAGTTCCTGCCCCAGACTAGGCTGTCTTGAGATTTCCTGTCTTTTGTAGACCAACTTCACCTTCTACTATTACATCCTTATACTACAAATTAGATCGCAGAACCTTGTGTCCTAAGCACTTTATGTAGCTTTGGAAACCTGGAGCCAAGCAAAGTCAGAGAAGGAGAAAGAAAGGTGTTAATTTTTTTACTAAAGATGGAGAAATCTCAGATGACAGCATGAAAATGGTCCCTGAGAGCATAAAATAATTATTAATTACTTACATCACCATCACCATTTGTTATTCACTGTATTGATTTTAATTGTCTCCTTTTAGAGCATCAGTCAAATATTACTCACTGACACCAGCGAAGCGTTGGCTCACAAATCCAACAAAGCACATCTTGTCCCCTCAAAAGAGTAAGAAAACAACCTACACTTCCTGGTAGAACCTGATGTGCTGGAAGTGCTCATTTGTTTGCAGGCAGCTCTTATGGCTGCACTGAAGAATGTGACTCCCTTTACTGGCCAGGATTATTCTCCCAGTGGTGGGAATACATATCTATTTACAAGATCCACATAGAGGAACTGCATTTAGTTTGACACTTGCATAGAAGAAAGCAGGGTCATGCATACTTTAGGAGTGAAATAGTGCTTTGATTCTGGAGCTAATCTTTTGGTTTCAAAAGCACAGAGAATTCCTGGTAGTTTCGAAGCATGGCTGGCACAAGACAGATACTGGGAAGACCTCTCAATCATTTCACTCTTCAATAAAACTTGCAAAATTTTGGAAAACCTTTCTACTTCCTGGATTTTCCCTTATCCAAGCAATCCAAAAAACAAGCAGCTCATGACTTTATGCCCTGTGCTGAGTTTTATGGGATTTGTGTGATATAAAGTCCTGTGCTTCCAAATTCACTGTGGCAGGGTTCTGGCATCATTTCTGCAGCAAAATGCAACAAGATTTTCAAGGGAGACACTTAGGTCCCTTAATTAAGACGTATAAGGACATATACTATTGCCCACATGCACACAGATCCTGTCTCAAAAGAAAATGAGAAGGGAGACTCAAACAAACTGAACTAAGCATATGACAAAGACAATCATATTAAGGTTTTGTGAACACTGTGTCTCTCCCTGTCCTTTCCTTCCTTCTCACAACCATTATCTTCTCCTCCAGACTGATGCATGAGCTTGGTTGTGCTCTCAAATACACCGGTTTAAATCATTCACCTGGAGCCATCATTCACCTGGAGTTTCCATACCAAAGAAAAATAAACTGTGCATTAGGCCTGTGATACCTTCGGTCCACTCAGAAGCTCTAGAGATTGTCCTGGTCACCAGTTAACAGGACCAAAGCTCAGTGGCTGCTGTACACAGCCCTACCCCAGCCCAAGTGAATTACTCTTGGAGAAATGGGGAAAGAGGAATTTGTGGAGATGAGCCGAGGAAGGAGGAGGTAATACTCCGTATATCAGTACCACAAGAAAGATGTTACAATTATTCTCTGCTTGTATATATCAAATTTGGTCCCTCATATAACAGTAAGTCCTTCCCCCTTAACCCCAAAGCCAAAATTTGACATTACTAAGAGCTAGCAGCAGAGCTAGCAGCAGAAGAAAAAGAGGTCCACTCAAAGCAGCAGCTCAGACTACCAGTTCCTTGCAAGGATAACAACACGCTGACAGGCACAGGCAGCTCCTGGTAGGTGGATACGCAGATGCGCCTGGGTGTCATAAAATCAAAATATACTACTTTATCCCAGTCCCCTTGCATGTATCTGGAGATTTCTAGTGCCAGGCAGGAAATATAAACCAGACATTTCAGGAATGAACTGCATGTATTTCTGACAACATTCACCAAGACAATATGCAGGCATCTGATAACCGACCATTCCTATACAAATTATATAAATAAAAAATCTCTCTGTACATTTGGGACCAGTTTTCCAGGGACACTGTCTCTTAGTCTGGGCAACTGAATATTTAATATCTACAAAAGATTCAGGAATAGAACTTTTTCTTTCCCTAGGTTGTAAAACTTCAATCAAGCAAAAAAGATCAAATTATTAGTTTCTCAATTTAGTGGCTAAGCTGTAAAATCAAAGAAAAGAGTATCAGGAAGTCTTCCAAATAAATAAAACTAAAAACAAACAAACAAAAGTAACAAGAAGAAAACCCAACCCCAAACAAAAAAAACCCCCAACCAACTGAAAATACCAACCCCTCACGACAAACTTTAAATCTTTTTTATTTCATTTTGCTTGGCTTTTGTTTATTTGGGTAATTTTTTCTTAAAATTTAGCAACATTTAAACACGAAACAACTGAGAACACATGTTGATGCATTTAATTTTGAAAATGCTTGAACGTAAATTTTAAGGATAAAACTTACTTCCATCTAAATTATTCACTGAATGCAACCCTATTCCCACACTTTTCAATCTGTCTGGGACTATGTTTATCAAGGAACAATTTTTTTTGCCTGAAAAATTTCAGCTGTGTCTACTCCAGAGAGGCTGTTCCTGCCTAATGGAAAAAGTCAAAATTCACAACCCCAAGACTTCACAGGCAGAGATCAAGAGGACTCAGGCACTCCAAACAGCTGCTGCCCACTTACAGGTGACAATAAGCCTTCAAGTTTTAGGGTTCAGGTCACACCTGTGTGTCCTTTCTTGATTCAGAATTCCAGGTCCCCCACCTACCAAAAGAGCAGTAACTGTGTGGTGTGTCTGGCTTCAGCTTTTTTTGAAAGACAGGAGAGAAGGGGGTGCAGGGGGCAGGACACTGAACTTAACACACAACTCAGGAGTTCCAAACATTTGCTTCAGGAATACACCTTGGCAGTGCTGATTTAACTGGAAATACAAGGAGCATGACATATGCCAGAGAATACAGTGAGATGTACTAGAGGATATTTTTCTTCATAGTGGTGGGTCTTTAACTGAGAAACTTTCTTCACAAGTTATTGCAGCACACTGGGACATAGAGTAAATGTACGTGCCTCTTTGTGCTTGGCACTGCTAGAAGGCTTTGCATCCTATAAATCTATAAATTGAATCCATCCTGCTTACACCCTTAGTCTTATAAATTGTTAGACTAAGAACAGCTAATGGATCAGTAGGTGATTTATTTTTAAAAGATGCATACTGCTGCTTTTTGGAAACTGAAAGTATATAGACATGGGATGTACCCTTCCTGAGGCCTGGGTCTCAGGTAATGAGGAATTACTTTGTATCCTCTCCTGTCCCCAGGAACATGCTTTATTCAAGTTCTCAAAGGGGACCTACTGTCCAAGAAGAGAAAGATCTGGATTGTGCAGAGATGCACTGCAAAGGAAACCACATGCAAAGAGCGGATGAGGCATCAGTAATGGTGCCAGGTACTACATAATGCAAAAGGATGTATATAACTAATTTATTAGAATAAATTTAACTCTTAAAAAAAAGCATATGCAACAAAAACTCTAAAGGAGCAAACCCTACCTGTCTTACTCCTTCAGAGAAAGCCTGGCCTCACAAAAAGTAGCTCTCTGAGTAAACTGAAGGAGTTTTGCCACCAATTATGGTACAAGATACAACAGGAGACTCACTTCGGTACATGCAGCATCGGTCAGTGCAAATACTGCCAATCTAAACAGAAAGAGGGACCAAAGGTTTCCCCACAGAGGGCAGTGGGATCATGCCACTTAGCTTGAAAAGGATGCTCTTTGAACTTAACCCTAAGTTAAGTAAAGTAATTTACCTTTTAGAGAGGCGACATGGGATAAAGCTTGTGCATAGGTGGCTGTGTTGAGAAGAGTCCCCGGCAGGCAGGAAGGGAAGAAAGGTCCTGTAGGACCCACTGCTCGACTCAGGCTGATGGAGAAAAGAAAACAACTTCCTTACAAAACCAGAACCAGCTGATTCCATTTGTGCATGCACACAAACACACTGGTGTCTCAGCATCCAACAAGATGTGACCAAGGCTGGACAACATCAGCCTCCCACAGCCACCAGCCTCTCAGCATCTCCACAGGGAACAGTGAATTGCACAAGAAACACCTGATTTTCCAAAAATGGTACCTATAGGTCGAGGCATAGCAGCAAATATGTATGCACGTACTCACACATGAGGCATTCTTGCCCCACAGACAAGCAGCTGATATCATATATTACTCTTACCTCTGCTGGATCTCCAGTCCCTCTTTTTTATTCCTGGTTTGATCTGCTGGAGAAGGGGAATTTAAATTCCTCGCAGGAGGTGCCACCTCAGCCATGGTTTCCTTAGAGCCGTCTTGGTCAGAAGCACCCCTCTCTGTTTTTCTCCATTTAGCTCTTCGATTTTGGAACCACACCTGGAGCAGGAGAGCAATCCCGGGTGAAAACCGTGTTTAACCAAATGTGAAGCAAGGAGATTGTACATTGTTAGTCTAGTGAAATCTGTCATTTAGAAGCTTGGCTAAATCTTCCTCTTGTTTGGTATCCCCGTTACTGTTCTAGTTGAGTCTTGGGATTACATTTATACCTGTAATATTTCTGCATCTGGAAAACAAGCCAGAAATGTCTAAAGACATTCAAAAGGCACGTCACAACAAAAATGTTAAAAGCAATAGTTTTGATACTACTGTGCCAGTTAGCAAAGCATTTAATCACATGCAAGCCTTTACAGACACATTTAATTCTCACTGATTTCTACGCTTTAACAGATCTAAAAGCCTTTTTATAGGGATGGTGTTAAATACATATCTAAGCACTCTGATGAAAACATATGCAAGTCTTTAAATCAGCTGCTGCTAGAATCAGAGAGGTCAGAAATGAAAAGGTGTGTATCTGGCCATCTTATCCAGCCTATTTTCTGGAGAGGGCTGATACTGGCTGTTCTTCCTCTCATGTCCAGTTTGAGTCCATTCAGAGGACTTAAAAGATGATAGATACTGATTTTGTAACATCATTCTGCAGTTTAATAATGTGGTCGTACAACTGCCCCCACCTCAGGCCGCACCATGACCTCAGATTAGAACACCAGTTTCCAAACCTTATTTTTTTTTTCTCCATTTGCAAAACAAATATTCATATTCTTGATTTTATCACCTATTAGTCTAAAAACTTTTTTTTTCTATTAACCTTGGAGCGGATACACTGAAAGCACCATGTTTGAGGTGGAAAATGGCAAGCCTCTCTTGAGGTCAGGAAATCCACATTTTAACACATGAATTCAAGTATAGGCAAGATTGTTATTATTATTCTTCTCCTTCTCCAATTCCATTTTAGTTAGCTGCCTTTTAATTGCATGTATCAGCAAACATTGAATAATGATTTTATCTATATTCTAAATTTAGAGCAGTTAAATGCAAAGCAAAATGCAGACACTTTCTTGTGTCTTAATTGAATGAAGGTCACAGCTATAACAATATTTAATTGAGCTATTTTTCATTATCATATTTTAATGACTTTGCACTGACAGTTCGCCTGCTTCTGAGGAAAGAGCATGATGAAGTCGTTTATTTCCCTATTTAGTTATTGTTTGACAACATCATCTTCGATTAAGACTCTGCTTTATAGCACATTAATCATATTTGAATAAGCAAGGGGTATAAATGTAAACATATCTCCCATCCTCTGTGTTTCCCCATGTCCCTGCATGAAAGCGGGCTAAACAAATGCTTGCATCTATTGTCTGTTTGCATAATAGCCAACAACAAGGCTAAACACCAGTCCTCAGCAATCTAATTGTCACCACCCCTATCTCACCCTTGCACCTTTCAGGAAGAACTTATGATCTTCCACTTCTGAATGCTCAATAATTGTCCCATTTATCTCAATTTGCAGTTCAGTCTTTAGGCACCAATAGCCAAAATGGCATTTTTTATTATTTTTTTAAGCCAGTACCTACAATGCAGTGGTAAAAGGAGATTTTCATTTCCAAATAATAATCAGTTTAATTTGCCCGCATATGACCAATGATTCATGTTCAGATTTAATAATCAGGATCACATAATCTGATTATAGGAGAAATAATTTGTTTACAATCCCCAATTTACTGTGGTGAATTCCATTATCTCTCTTCAGCCATTGGGTTTTAAGAGATACTAACATGACCCTAGGGAACAAAAGGCAAGCTATTATATTTCCTACAATTAGATCTTTGCATAGTCTTAACCCCAAGCACCTAAATAAAAAAAAAAACCAGAAGAACAGCATGCAGAAAAGCCCCATAAATAAAAATGAATGCATAATCATGTTTAAAAAATGGTTAGCAACTCTGTGGTGGATGCCTGAAGAGTTACAGGGATCCATCTCTGACAACTGCAGGACTGCTGCTCTTAGCAGAGGTTGTAAACATACAAAGTTAATCCCTGGATATGGAAAAACAAACATATGGAAAAAAGAAAAAAAAAAAAGGAAAAAGGTGAGGAGAAGGAAGAAAGGAAGTGTGGCTGTGGAAAGAGTAATCATGGCCAATGGTATTTATTGGATCATATTAAAGGTGTGGGAATTGCTCTGCAGGCTCTTTAGCTGCCTAAATTAAGTGTTTAGAAAGAAGGCAAAAGGGAGAAAAGTTGAAGAGGTGCAGAAGCTTTCTTCCTGGCAGCTGGGCTCCCTGCAGTTGACTAACCCCACTGCTCGACAGTGGTCATAGTCGCTTTGGAGAATCACGTCTCAGCTCTTTTCTCTGCACCACGCCCCCCCTCCAAAAGCAAGGAAATGGATGTGCATTGATGTAATTTAGTACCTTGGAGACGCGGACAAATTAGTGTAGAACATTATCACTAGTTAATTATGAATGACCGATTAATCAACCTAATCTAATATTCCACATTATGTTGATGTTATTAAAGTGCATCATGAAAATGACAGATCGTCTTCATTTGCGTTCTTTGGCCAAATGTGCACTCTGCAGTCATGATGTCAAATAAAAAAAAAAATTAAAAAAAAGTTTGCCAGTTTGAATATCCGAGTTAAGTAATTCCCCAGGATGTTTACCTGCACCCTGGCCTCCGTGAGGTTGATTTTCAGAGCCAGCTCTTCCCGAGTAAACACATCGGGGTAGTGAGTTTGAGCAAAAACGGCTTCCAGGGCCTCGAGCTGATGGAGGGAAGGACAGCAGAGATCTGTGAGTGATCCGAGAGGGATCTGGCCGCCCCAAGGGGTGTCTGCCAGGCATGCATGAGGAAAGCAGGGCCACCGAGGCAGCGGGGCAGGCAGGATGGGGCTGGCATGGCATAGGGCATGCGGGAAGCAGGCTGGGAGCTGGCAGGGAGCAGGCATGGGGGAGGCAAGGCAGCAACTATGGTGCAGGTAAGCAGAGGGCAATGGGTGCAGAGGCCGGGGCAGAGAGAAGGAGGCTCCTACCTGCTGCAAGGTGAAGGTGGTGCGGTTGCGGCGCTGCTTCCTCCGCAGGAACCCGTCGTCGAAGTCGCCGGCGGAGTGACCTCCGAAGGGGGCCGCGCCTGCGGGCCGAGAGCCGCGTTAGGGGCCGCTGTGCCCTGGGGGACACGGCCGGGGCCGGCGCACGGAGCCGCTCGGGCGGGCGGTGCTGCCCCATCGCCGCGGGGCCCGGGGGCTGCTGCGGGCACCGTGGGGTTCTGCCGCCCGCAGCGCACCCCGGCCCGGGAAAGAGTATTCTTCGGGCCATTTGTGCTTTAAAAGCTCGAAGAGACGAAACTTTGACATAGGCGTGTGGACGGCAGCTCGCAAAGGCCCTGCCCGTCTGCCGAGGGAGCCTGTGGAAGCCCCTGCCCGGACGAGGGGGAACCGGGGCCGCTGTCAGGTTCCTCCCCACGCACCCCGTGAGAGCGACCGAACCGGCCCCGTCTGCTCGCCCTGGCTTCTGGAAGAGAAGGTGGGCTCGGGGCTCGGTACAGCCCAGCACCGGGGGCTCGGTACAGCCCAGCACCGGGGGCTTGGCCGCGGATGAACCGCCGGGACTCGGTAGCGGGGCTGGAGGAGGCCGCCCTGCCCTTCCCCGGGCGGCGTTCGAGGGGCCAGCCGGGGCACCGGGGGTTTGTCCCCAGGCGGAGGTCGGGAGAGGGCAGATGGGCCTCCGGGATGTGAACCACCTTCCATGGACCAGACCCCGGCCTTCGTGGCTCCCCCAGTCACACACCATCCCTGCCCGTGTTGACATGTGTCACTCCCTTTCTGTTCGCTGACAAAACCGGCTAAAGAAACCACAAACAAAACAAAACAGACCAAAAAACCTCTCAAAACTTAAACCAAAGCAAAAAACCAACCCAAACCAAAAAAAAGTAAACAAAAAAAACCCCAAACCAAAACCCACAAACGAACAAACAAAATCTAACTAAAATAAACCCTCACGAAACAGAAAAGTACCCGAACCCTCAGAAGCGTTGCTGAGTGTCCCCATGACCCCACTCGCAGATCTGCCCGTGAAGTGCTCTGGGGTACGTGGGCTGGAGGTCCCCGTTCATCTTGCAGCATCATTTGGAAGATAAATACGGCCCTCAGCCCTCTCCTCGCAGAGCCCTCACTCCATGTGGGCCTGGGAGAGGCTCGTCAGAGAATAAAATACTGTTCCGGTGACCCCCAGAGCTCGGTCTCTTCCCTCCGGCACCAGGCCTCCCCGGCTGCCCAAACGCTGGCCGAAGAGAGCTTTTCTGTTTCCGCTTCTTTGGTTTGGTGATGGGTGGGTGGTGGGGTTTGGACGGAGGGGTATTTTTATGTTGGTTTTTTTTTTTTCACTTGTGATGCCCTACGCTGTTTTCACCCTTTGGCAGGGCAGACCGCCCCTTCCCCCCGCCCCGCTGCTGCCCAAGCCGGGAGAGCGAGGGGCCGGCACCGGACACCGCCGGGAAAGGCTGCAGCCTGCCGGGCTGCTCCCTGTCTCAGGCCGCCAAACACAGGCACCGGCCCCGCGCTGCCAGCGGAGAAACAAACACACAGCAAACAAACAAACAAACAAACAAGCAAGCAAAAACAAGAGCACGTTTCCAAAGCTGTCTGCCAAAAACTACCAAACAAAGCTGCCTCAGAGCTCGGTGGCACCGGCGGGAGGGACCGTTGCACTCTCCTGTCCAGTCTGGCTCCTCTATCCCGCCCGGAGAAAACTTTGGGGAGCGAATATTTCAGCCGGGATGCACAGACCGGCTTGGGTCCGCTGGCCCTGGGAAGTCGTGCTTAAAGAGGGGCTGACCCTTCCTCGAAGTAGGATGAAACCGCTGGACCACATCTTCCTGCCAGCGCCGCCGCAGGGAAAGCCCCTTTCTCGCCGGGTGATGCCCGTGCAAGGAGCGGGGTGGGCGGGCAAGGGGATTTTACAGGGCTGGGTCTCTTTCCCCGCCGTGCAGCCGCTGGAGCGCCGGCAGTGCTCGGGCAGGGCGGGACAGCCCGCCGGGGGCTGGTGTTGCGCGGCCGCGGCTCCGGGGATGCTCCGCGGCCGCGGCTCCGGGGATGCTCCGCGCACTGAGAGCACCGGCCGGAGGGAGCGGGGGCAGAAGGCCCTGGGCATCTGCGGGGGTGACACGGGGAAATCCTGAAGGCTGCCAATTTCTTAAAAAGGAAGTCAACAACAACAACAATAATAATAAAAATAAAAAAGTCACTGACCAATAACACAAAGAAAAACATCCTCCCAAATATTTGTTTTCCGTTTTTTTTTTTTTTTTTTTTCTGTCGTACCTCATTTTTCCCCATCCTCCCACAGAATGTTTGCAAAATAACATTAAAGATTTATGCGGTCCCTTTGGCTGGAGGGAGGAGGCGTGACCACGTCCTGAAAGTGTCCCGATTACAGCCATGACACCAACATCTGTGCTGGGAGGGGAGAAAAGCATCTCTCTCGTAGCCTGAGGCTCAACTGCGGGATCGCTATCCACAGAGGGGAGGCAGGTGGCAAAATGACGGGGGTGGGGGTGTAAAACCAAGCCCTTTCTAGAAGGAATCAAATTAAAAAAAAAAAAAAAAAAAAAAGGGAA
>VZTF01005101.1:649654-664258 GCA_013397755.1 Cnemophilus loriae | reverse complement strand
TCATGCAATCCTTCTTGCCTTCCTGTGACAAGAGGGGAAAGCTAGGAGGGGGGAGGGGGATGGGGTTGTATTTTCTTAAGGAAAAGGATGCTATTTAGTTGTCTGTATAAATTTGCATCTTATCCCAGCACGTATCTGTAAGCCACAGTCGTGGCGCAAGTCCGGTCACAGTTTCTCCCTCCGTCCCCAGCGCACCGCCCGCCACACAGACACCTCGAAGTTCAGCTCTTGTACTTACACATCTCTGTGCGACAACACTCACCCTCTAGCTGCGGGGGGCAGTGAAAGTAGAACATGGCCCTGCGGCTGGGTGGGCGCCCGCTGCTCGCAGCTGCGAGCCCGACGGTGGCCGGGACCGGGGCCGCGGCCGGGGCCAGCCCGCGGGGCGCGGGGCTCCCCCGCACCCCTGCACCGACGGAGCGGCACCAGCTCCCCAGTCGGGCACCGCGACGCACCGCCGAGGTGCCTCCTGCAGACCTGAAGACACAGAGGGAAAGAACAGAATAGGTGAAGAGCCGGAAGAAAACACCTGGAAGAAACTCATTGATAACCTTAAAGTCCATCCCAGAGGAAGCAGAGAAAGTAGTGTCTAACCCTGTGCAACGAATTTAAAAAGCCAAAGGCAGAAATCTCAGTGGTAGGCGCACAGTAACCAGAATTAGCAAAACTTTGTTGTTTTTTTTCCTCTCCGGAATAGCAGATTGTGTCTCTCTTGTTCTCCTACCCATCTATCTATCTATCTATCTATCTATCTATCTATCTATCTATCTATCTATCTATCCATCTATTTGTCTCAAGTATTCCTTTACGGAGGAAATAGTTACATTAAAAAAAAATGTTTGTAGGTAAGATTGAACTGCTTAAAAGAAAATCTAAATTATTCTGCCTAAATGAAACAGCAATAAAACCTGAAAGCTGCCTTCTTTTTAAAGCATCCAACACACTGGAAGCCAATATCCTCGGCAAGGAAAAAAACCCCAAACAACTATTCAAATCTATATGCAGTCATACTAAAAACAAAACAAAAATGAAAGTCCAGAAGGTACACGAATATAGGAATCCATACCTAAACCGAACAGAAGTAAAAATCACCGGTAAGGTTTGGGAGTGTTTTGCTTTAGAATAAGGCGCTGTGAGTTGTTGGCTGCAGAGACAGAAGGGCTCTGTGGAGTTCTGGAAGTGGCCAGATGTCTTTATATCTGTCTACAGCATGCTCTGCCTCTCAGCACTTGCCTTTATAATCTCACGCATAATTGGCCTTAATCTGATTATTTCCAGCGCTGTCTACAGTGAGTAACTTGGATAGGTCTATTGGGCCCTACAAATGGCCCACGTGGTGTGCAGAGCAGGGGGGGGTGGAGAGGATGAAAAGAAAAAACCGTCATTTCTCAGCAAACGCCAGGAATGTGAACGGCAGCAACACAATCCCATTATTTTCCGAGCGCCGGCGCTGCGGGGCTCGCAGCCCCCTGCGTGTCCCCCCCGCCCCGGGGTGCCCCGGGGTGCGGGGCCGGGGGGGCTCCTCCGCGCCGAGCGCTGCCTCGCCGCCCGCACCCCGGCGCTGCCACAGCGCCGGCTAATTGCCGCCGGATGGGTTTTGGGGGGCCGCTCTGCACACGCCTCGCCTTTCCAAGCGATCGTACCACGGCAAAGTTTGATTTTGTTCGCAGCGAGGGGTCTCTGGATTTATGCTCGCTTCCCGTCTGCAAATGATATGCGGCGGGACCCTTCGCAATTACTTTTAAAATGCATCCGAGACATAGGCTCAGCGGAGAGAGATGGCCCTTGCCTCAGCCCGGGTGAAAATTAGACTTTAAAGTACCCAGATGAAATTTTCAAGTCAGGGACGCGGGATTGGATCAAATCACATAAACTGCAAAAAAAGCAAGTATAATGGCGCATAATTGGTTCTGTAATAGCATTACACAAGGATAATAGCCTGTTATGGCCCCCTGCACATTAAGTGCTTCCCTGGCGTAAAGCCTTTATGATATTAAAGGGGGAATATAATGATATTTTGGTTATTAAATGCGTGTAATTAATTTATGCACCACTGAAAATAAAGTTGGTATTATGACCCACTCAAGATGCATCAGAAGATGTAAGTCAGACAACTGTTGATAAGTTCTGGTGTCTATGTTTCGTCTAGACTGCTGATTTTATTTTGGAACAATTGCTTCTCCGGCAGACTACACAAATTTAATATTTTATAAAGATTGCAATGTTCTGTGCAGGAAGGGCGAGCAAATCTACACAGGCTCTCTTAGATCTGATGGGAGTTTAAAGACAGCACATTCATACCAGAGCAAAGGAGATGGATACAGACAATACAGGTGCAGAAATAGTGATTTTGAAGAGATGATGTCTTTGGAAAGTTGATTCTGTACATACGATCTCATTAAATAAACACTAATATGCCTTAGAAATATCACCTGCTCTGTCTTTTACATTAGGTGTAGATGTGGAAATTCCCCTAATATATATTCAAGTTGAAGTTATGTTTCCATCCTGTGAAGCATTATTTTAGCAAAGCAAGGCAAAAATTAATTTTACTTGAGATATAAATTGATTTGATCTGACCGTATCTTATCCATTCACTTATAATTTTAGCATACTAGTAACAGATGTAGAAAGCTGTCTTCATGTGTTTTATGTATATTTACGTGTCTATACACACACAAACACTTTTAGGAATACCTTTGACAACAGATATTTGCTCACCATCTAGCCAAGTCTCTGAGCAGTAAAGTATACTATGAATTGAGATGGCTTTTACAGCACCATGCAAGATCAAAGACCAATGTTCTGAATCTGACTGCACTCGATAAAATAGCAGCACAAGCTCTAGGTCAAGCAACCTTAAAAAGAAGGCTGTAACCCAGAGGTGCTGCCCTGCCAGTCTCTCCCTCTTGAGCTTTAAAATCCACACAGGGCCAGTACTGAAGGATCCCTTTGCACAGAGACAGATGTGCCTTTTCCTTTTTCTCTGACGTCAGGAAGAGAGGAGTGAGATAGTGTTTTATCATAAGAACCCCTAATAAAATAATAATAACTTCATTATGGCGCTCTCAGGCCCTGCTCTAGTCAGGGGGCTGCATTGCTGTTTTGGCTCCAAGACTCACTTTCCCCAGCAGTTTGAAGCCTGCAAGTTCAGCGTATTACAGGAGGGGGAGAAAGCGGAATGGAGCACGGGGAAGTGCTCCAAGTCGCTGCTTTTTAAATAGAAGCGGAAGAACCCTGAGACGGTCGAGGCTCAACTTTCTCCCAAGGACCAGCAGCTGCAAAACAAGGAGATAACTAAGCAATATATAATCCCCCACCCCTCGCCAGCTCGGTGTCTGTTTAATTTTAATGCTCGAAACGCGGGGCTGACATAATTAAAAGTTAGCGCTGGGGAGTCCTGGGTGCTGCTCTCGGGCGGACGGAGCCCCGGGGCGGCGGCGCTTCAGCACCACGGAGAGCGGCCGCAGCTCCGCGCCCGGGCCCCGCTCCGCCCGTGCCTCCCCGGGGAAAGGCTGCCGGCAGGGCTGCTCCTGCGTCCCTCCGTGTGCCCCTGCTGCAGACGCTTTCCTGCGAATCTGGGACCACAGTGGAAAAAATATGCAGTAAGTTGTTTGGGATCATGTCTAGTATTTCTCTGGTAGTTCCTCTCATCCAGCTACCAAAAGCAAGCACTAAAAACAAGAATGAAATAACATACAGAGCTACAATATTTCAGGAAAAAAAAATAACCTTTTTATGCAAAGTCCTTAAAGTCTCCGTCATTAACTTAATTTTTATTACTATTATTGTTACTGTTGTTATTACTGTGACTATAGTGACATCAATATTAGTTACTAGGTCTGCAAGAAAAAGTCCAAATAAGTATAATTCTGGATAGACACTTTGCTGATGGAGTCTGTCTTAGAGCAGAACTGTTCCTGTGCCGAGCACACAAACACACCTCTTCTTGTCTTTCACCCACGAAAACAAAACCTAGGGCTGAACTGCTGAGTAAGATCACTGAATGGATGCTTTCCTTGGAAGCACTGAGCTTTGAGGAGATCATTCGTAAAACTCAAGGAAGTCTGAACAGCTCAATTTGATGAAATGGCTCTCTTGCCTCTCCATGTCCAAATGCTTCCTTTCCTGTGTTTCTCAATACCTGACCACAGAAAAAGGCTAGCAGCTAAAAGGTTATTTTACCCTAATTCATGTGCAGTAAAATGTATTTTCCAATTAACCAAATTTGCCGATTTGTCCCGCTTGGACACTCCTATAATTTATAATGTAAAAGTGTTCTTTCTTTATCTAAAGACCAAGGTGACTGCTTTTAATTTTCTGTAACCTCTTTACACTTGATGTTCACCAGACTCATAATGTTAATTGGCTTCATATACGGATCATCAGTTTAATGAAGGAATAAATCCTATGTTGCTTTATGTCCCTCTGTTTTAACAATGATTGCTTTAATGAAGAATGTGACGTGTTTGAAATCAAAGCTGCAGGAGACATTAGAGGGTTTTTTTTTTAATGACTGAAATGCTTATTTAAAGCTAAAACCATGAGGTTTTCATATTTCAAAAGCTTTTCTTTAAATAGTTTTCCATGGAAAATACTGACCCATTCTTCACCAGAGAACTCTCTCTTTGCAATTATGGGCAGAGACTGAGAATAACACAGTCCTGTAATATAAACACCCCAATTAGGTTATGAAATTATCTCTAAGCTGATTTTATATCACTGCAGTTTTCATATAGAGTTTAAGTAAAACTCCCAGTGAGTTACAAGTAGTTATTCCTGCCTAACTAAGGAGTATTTTGGGGGTAACTAATAAACCTCTTTGTCAACCTACTGTATTTTCACTGTTCATGGGTAGATGAAGAAATTTGCAGGGGAGAAAGAATTGTCAGTTCATACACAAAAGCTCTGGATCACTGTAGTCTGTTTTTCCCCATGGGAATTTTAGGATTTCAGGAGCAAGGGTAAAATGTAATGAAACATGGGCTCTTAGAGGTAAGGTGACTGCAAATCAGAGCATCAATTAGGTCAAGCTGGAAAGCAGCAATTAGACCCAACTGCATGTGCTGGTTACAGTAGCTACAGCAGGATTAAAATGTACAAAGCAAATGCACTCTGGTAATTGAACTTTTACATTCCTGGTCCCATTTATAATGAAAGTAAGCCTTCCCCAGTTTCTCTCTCTCTCTCTCTCTCTCTCTCTCTCTTCTCTCTCTGTCTCCCCTCTGCCATTAATGGAGACTTCATATACTGGTATGCATATACTGGTATATATTTTCTTCTCATTTGAGAGCTGTTGTTGACAGAAATTACACAACCCTTAGATAAAGGAACATGCAACATCAGAGAGGAAAGTCTCTAATCAGAGCCTGGGCAAGGACTAAGCAACCAGTGGAATTGGATAGAAATTTCATGACATGGCAAAGGAAGTGCATGAGATGGAAAAGGATATTGGCTGAAATTACATACCACTGAGAAGTCATTCAGTATGCCAGGCCTGATCCCATCATCTCTTGTCTTGTTTATGTCCCTGCAAGTGTTATACTCAACCTAGGCTGCAAAAAGCTTCATGTACGTACACACAGACCTTCACCACTGTCCTCCATGTAGTTCTCTTGGACACAGTGCTGTATGTTTCCTTTCTGAGCTGGCCAGGACCCCGTGAACACTCTGTGAACAGCCCCTAAATCACTCTCGCCTTCCCTCTCAATGGAAAACAAGAAGGTACCTTGCGGCATCTCTAGTGGCATACAAGATTAGTCTGCCAGGAGCCTTCCTCAGTATCCGCCACTCTCTGCCTGGAGCTGTGCCTTTACCAAACCTGTGCTTACCATTTGAAGTGACTCAGAGCACAGGCTGGGACTATGCCAGGATGAGGCAAAACAACACTGGTTCTCAGGGGGATTGTCTGCGTTTTTAGTGAAGATATCATAGAAAGGTGCTTCTTCCCAGATAAAACAAGTCTTCTAACCAAGAGTTGTCAGTAAAGACTTCCAAGGGAAGGTCTTTCAGTCTATGGCTTTTGAGGACACAGTTGCTTGGCCACAAACACTGGCTCAGCACATTCAGCAGAAAATTTGACACAGATGAAGAGTTGATTATAATGTGGATCACAGTAGAAAGTCTATACAGATTTTTAAATACACACACCAGTTTTGTGCTACCTGACAGTTCCATTTAACCTGATGGTTAACCAAGCAAGGTTTCTGTGAGCAATCTGAACCAGCATACTGGGGTTTATGCCATATTGCCGCTTTGTGTCCCAAGGCCTGAATTTACAGCACCACCAAATCATGGTTTCAGTTAAAGTTTAGTCACTTCTCAGTATCAGGTTATTTTTTCGGGGAGAACCTGCAGCTTTTGTTTTCCAGAAGGCAGGCCATGATCTAGCTCTGAATTAGGGCAGTTCAGTTTATTCATGAATCTAAAGCTGCACACATCCTGTGACAACAGAAAGTTAGCAGTCCCCCTTATTCTGTGAATGGCTTCTAGCAATAAACCCAATAGGAAGAATAAAACCATTTTCTTAGCTGCTTTAATGCACGATTGTCTCATTCACCAAAGGTAAGTCAAATTCACACCTACTAACTACTCTCCTTGGAGGTGAGCTGCACTCCAGGCCAGGAGAGAAGTGGCCTAGGTGTGACATACTTTTGCACAAAGCCATTGAAATGCAGTCTCTGGATGTCGCAATGTTCTCAAATTAACCTGAGCACTCCATCTCAGTTACGGGTAAGTTGCACCATCCTTCGGGATGAACCAGGAATGAAGATGCCTCTGAATATGAAAGCATGTGCCCAGGGGTGTACATAAGAATGAATCCACATCTATACACGCATTTGCATGTGCAGTCTGAAAGAGACTAGTGATAGTCTGGAGGGTTTGATATCTGTGGGAAAGCCCTGGAACTTACCATAGGCACTCAGTCACTCCTCCTTCCCGGAGACAAGCTCCAGGACTATGAATAAACCCTATCCTCCATGGGTCTTTCAAATAATTTCCCCATTTCCTACACGAAGAACCATAGTAATTACCCTTGGCAGTCTGGAAAAAACATGGAGGATTCCTAGCAGTTTGCCTCATACCAAACCGCGTTTTCAAGCCTGCAGAGTGGATAGGAGAGAGCTTACAGCACTGCTGTGCCCCAGCTTCCTCATAAGTTTTCTCTTCCTTCCTAACCCATCCCCCACCCCTCCCAAAAAAAAGGAAACCACCTCAGATCAATTCCCCCAAGCCCCAAGCCCATCCCTTCTGCCTTACCCGCTCCAGGACATCCCCAGCATATCCCTTCTCCTGCTTCAGTGCCAAGAAGCACGTTCCCATCATCTATACCTTGTGAAGGGACCACCACAGAAACCCCTTAAAACAGACATTTCTACAAACAGGAGACTGCTCTTGTGAATTCGTGCTCTTTACCGTTGGCTCTCTCCCATGACATACTCAGGCCCCACTGCCGTGTTGTCAGGACAAGGCTTAGTGCTCTCGTCACCTTAAGGAGCAGAGAGTGACTGCACATATCTCACATGCCTGGACCACTTTAGTTCCAAACTTGGACCAAATGCTTTGTCATGGGGCAGAGTGTAACCCTACAGCTTTACCATGAGATGAATTTTCTTCTTATTTTGGAATTTTTACATATTTCAGTTAATGAATAAGAAGAAAATTCACCTTTATTCTACAGCAAAACAAAAAAAGGCAACAAAAAGAAAGAGCCTACTTGTGCTTAATTGTTATTCTAATTACAAGTTGTGGTGTAGTGTAAATTTTTTCCCTTGGCATTATTATGAACCTCATTTCCTTACAAAGTCCAGGATAAACAATTCCAATATATTTTGTTTTAATTATCAGGGTTTAATGGGGCATAATAAGACTAAGTTGAGTGGTGCAGAAAAAAAAATAATTTAATGTGTGCAAAACTACCGAGTGCTCCCAGCTTGCCTGTGCATATTTCACCTATTGTAGGGCAGCACTATGTTAGCTAATATTCAGTGTGCCCATCATTTATTTATTAATCATACTTGCTTTTCAGTAGAAAATTTACCATTTTTTTTTCCCCTGGCATCTGAAACAAGAAGAAACACATTAAGATATCCTAGAAAAACAATGGGCAGTTCTCTGGGTTGAGCAGTGAAGGACGAAGCTGATACACAGCTGATGGTGCTGGAAGCATTTGTCATGCATGGACAGAAGATGCGATGTTGGACACAGAACCTGCCTCTGCCAATCCACTCCAAATGCTGCCAATAAAAACTTCTGGCTTCAGTTCTTAGGGTCTCTACCGAAAAAGCAGAGATAAAACATCAGCTGAAGTCACCATTCAGAAACAACCTCGTCCAGACTCTCACTGCAGATACATCTTGCCACTCCCAAGGTGTGGTTCCTACAAAGTTAAAAGACCACAGGTACCTCTGCAGTGAAAAGGGAAAAGCGCAAAGGAGCAGCCTGGGAAATAAAACAGTAAAAGGAGGTCCTTTATGGCCCTCTATGCTTCCCAAGGTCCCTTTGCCAAGGGCACTGAATCGCATGGCAGGGTGTGGCTGATGCAGCAGTTAGAACCACCCTGCTACCAGATTTACATTCCACTTTACCAAGGCAACCATATACCAAGATCACAATGCTTTCATTTGAGGAATAACTACTGGATCCTCCCGGAAGGGAAACATGTCTATTCTCCTTATCTGTAATACTCCTTGACACAGAGGACTAGATACAGTACCCACTGAAGCCACTGGGAATGTCCTGTCTTCTGGAAAATGATTTGATTCATGACTCTAGGAAAGAGGTTCAAATACAACACAAGAACCATACCAATGTTACATTACATTTATTTTAAAATTAGCATTTTATATTACAGATTAATTTAATATAACCCAAGTGTCTGGGTTTTAAATAAAGTAAATTTATTATAGACATCAGTATTTACAGAAAGAAAAACATTACATATTTTATTCTTTTTCTAAGTCTCATTGGAGTAAAAAAATTCTCCATGAAGATTCTGCCCATGGGAGATGTCACATTGTGTAAGGGGTCAGCCTTCTTCAAGGATTAATGGAGACCAGAAACCTAACCAGGTTTAAGATACAACTCAATGAATTGACTGAGGAACTGCAATGGGCTAGTTACCTGCATGAAATTGTAGCAAGACTGAAAGACCTCAAGGGGCCCCATCCAAGCCTATGTCCTCCTATACTTCAAAGAAGGGAAAGGAATCAGCAAGTACATTCCACCAAACTCTCCTCAGACATCGGACCAGGCCAGCATCTAGCATGTTCTCATGGACCTCCAAAGCTTCATGGTTTTCTTTCTTCTTGCTAAACCATGAGGATTCTGACCCAAGCTTAGGATCCCATTGTACGGCAAATACACAAAGACAATCTCTGGTGCCACACACCCTAACAGCCATTACGGAGAGAGGCACTGGCCTCACCATACCAAGTTGCAGCCCTGAATTAGAAGCTAAATATGCTGATTCGCAGACAAATACTGACCTATGCGCTCCTTCAGACTGGCTAGCAAGTCCCATGGGGACTTATAAGGAGGTCTCTGCATTTGGTAGAGCTCCATAAAGCTCAGGGAAGGAAGTCCATTTCCTGGTAATGCATGATCTGCAAGTGGTAGAGGCCTCTCTGGGCAAAAATTTACCCTGGAAGCTCAAAGTAGGACTGCACATGCACATCCCCACTGGATTATGCAGCCAAAACTGAGTAAGGTTGTGCTACTAAGACACCTGCATCCCATCTTGGATTGAGGCAGGACGTCATGCCTGTTAAATCACTGGAAATTCTGAGCGTTGGTGTACAGAACAAGACCTTAATTTGAACAGTCAACGTAATATGTTTCAACTCCTTCACATAGCAAGTTCCTGATTTTAAGTTTCCTTGGTGTACAGGCACTCAAAGACCTCTCCATGGAGGTCTTGAAGTCTGCAGCTCTTCACAAGCCAGCCACCTTTCCACACAGCCATGGTGAGAGGAGAAGGATTTGAAGCATACATGAGTTTGTCTCTCCTGCCCTGTAAACTGAAATGCCATCTCCTTTAGTATCTTCAGTGGCAAATGGAGAATGGAATCCAGGTGCACACCAAATGCAGAGAAAAAAAATGTCCTGCTAATGACAACCACACCTAGTTGCAACCATGTCTTTATAATTTTTAAGGACGACGTTCTGTTTGTCATCAAAGTAGAGAAGATTGAGAGACTTCAATTCATCTGGCACACAGCAGGGCGTGCTGACATCTTGAGACAGTTTAAGTGTATAAACAATGGACTGAACTGTAGCATGGTTTGTTGCATTTAGACTTTCCCCCAAGGGGAAGACGCAGGATCCTCTGCAATAAAATGCATTGTATCCACTTGGGTAAATAATCCATCCTGACCAGCCAATAGCATGGAAGTCTACATAGAGCTCCCTTCGGTGACATGCTGTTAGCACGGCAGCAGCGGCTGCGGCAGCTCGGGGTCTCCTGCTCATGCTGGCACTGCTGCTTTCGAGGACATCAGGGTCATGAGAAACACGTGAAGCATCAGATTTGGCACGGTTTATTTCTGATTCTGAAAGGAAGCTGTATGTTAATATATCACAAATGAAGTTAATTTACTAAGTGCAGTATTCTGCATGAAAGTCTATTAAATAAATCTACATCAAAGTCTTCAGAGCAGATTCTGAAATGGCACCTAACCTGTGAAAGTACCAGAAGGGTGTGTATTCAATTGCCATTTTAGCCACACTTCGAAATCTGTCAAATCTTGTGATTCACTTTGTGTCCTGAAAAAGCTCCAATTCAGCAGAAATAGAAAAGAAAAACGCAATGATCTACCAAATATTCTGTGAACTCCACAGTCCCTCTTCAGGGCTGAATCTGGTCTGAATAGTATTAACTGTCTTCATAAAACCACTCCTACAACACACATTATTCTGGGCAGTGCTAACAGAGGGTAGAGAACACACCCTTTTTCTCTTCAGTATTCTCCCAGGAACTCTACTCATACACTTGCAAAGCAGAGTGTGCAGTAACCTGGTAATGTGTAAAGTAACATTTTAAAAAATATATTTTTCAGATTTTTGATCCTAAAAAAAACACCACCAGGTTTACAGAACACTGCTAAAGAATGAAGCTTACTGACAATACGATGCTTTCCTAAAGTATCTTCTGAGAAGCCCTGAGGTCCGTGGAGACCGATGTACACAAGCTGAAACTCACTGATATGTAGAACAATCTGTGTAGTCACTGACCACTAAAAACGGGCAGGTCTAGAGAGTTTCTTCGTTGAGAAATTTCTCAATCTTGACACAGTACCCTGTGCAGAGCTTGATACTCATTAAAGTGGGATCTAGGATTTCATTATTAATTTTTATTTGAAAACAAAAATGAACAGGCCAGCCTCAGTTTTATTTTTAATCAATTTCACCACCTACTTCTTAATACTGATCCAAGTGCTACCTAGCTTCTTTCTGATATGCAAATACAACCGTTTACCAGAAAAGCCTGCAAAGAAAGAACAGCACGATTTTCGCCCCTCCTCCAAGCTTTTGCTCTTTGCATTTATCAGGCCCTAAAATCCAGCCTTAGCTGATTTTACAGGAAGGCCAGTGGGAGAGGTAAGACACTGTTTTGTATTTTAAGGCACGAGGGCGTTGTCTTTGATGAAAGCAGCCTTTAGACACAATGCTAATTAGTCATTGAAGTTGAATAGGTGCTTAAAAACCAAGCCAGGGACAGAGTTTAAATGCTTATTTAACAACCTCTTTCACTCTTAAAATCACACTTAATGAATCTACTTACAGATACTTTACCAGAATTTCGGCAAAGTATTTCAGGTCACTGGGTTTTTTCAGTCTAAACCTAACATACAATTTTCATGCAAATTTCACCACCACAAAAATAATATAAGTAGTACTTTAAAAAATAGAACTTCCACCCCTTTACAAACTAAATAAACCAGATGCCCCTCAAGATTAATGAATATTTCTGGCAAACACAGTTTTTGTGAGGGGATGGGCAACTTAGGATGCTGGTGACCTACTAGCAGGAACTATCAAATCAAATTTCCATCACTGACAAAGCAGAACTTCAAACCTGTTCAATGCTGCAAGTAAACAACTGAGGTTAGGTCTACGTGAGGTAGCAGGAGGTAACAGAAGATGAACAGGCAATTCATATTCTGCAAGTGCACTTACTTGTAGCAGAGGGTACAAAGCTGTGAGACCTCCGTTTGTTACTGTTCGTGAAGAGGACAAGGAGAGCATTTCTATTCTCCTGCAAAGCGCCCTGGCTCTTGGCGAATGTAACCACATTGTGTTCCATTCCATTGCTGGATACATGTCTCGTAGTTATCCAAAAGCCATGGTTGGAGCTGCTGTTTCCAACCCACTTGGAAACCTGGTGAAGACAGGGAAAAGAAAAAATATTGTTTCAATATTCTAATTACAGCATTATGATTAAGCAACGTTTATATCAGGAAAAGGGAATAGGCAACAAGCTATGAGAGCATAGTGACATATATTAGAACAGAAGTGAGATAACTGTATAGCTGAGACTCCATTGAGTTTAATATTTAAACCAGTAATTCAACACTTAAAAATACAAAATAGCATATGCGCTCCCCAAAGCTACATTTACAGAAAGATAATTAATTTCAGAGAATTTACCAGTGAACACTTGAGTGTAGAAGTTAATACTAAAATAAACTCTCTCTGACTTTCAGCAGAAATTTATTTTTCATAGTAATCTCCATACAGTAACATGAACTCTCCAGACTTTTCATACCATTAAGACTCATTGAAATCCCATGGCATTTGAAGAAATTCACAATCAAGCAAATTTACTTATCTAATTACACACTGATCTAGAAGGCCAGGCCATTCTCTAGCAGGAATATCATAACTTAAGCTGGAACTCAACCAATCATCCCAGCATGCTGTTCAGTCTGATCATAGAGCTTAGGCAATGAAAAACACTGTCCCAGAGTACAGTTTTAAACCACGTGTGGATTCTTTTGCTATGGAAAGGCATTCACCTACTGTTACAGTTTATGGATATCTACAAAACAAATCTTGAAGCTTACAAATACAGAAGTCTGTGGGGGAAGTTGAATGACAGGCAGTCCAACCATGATAAACTCTAGAAACACAACGTTGAAGCACACTGCTCTACAGAAATGTTGCCAAAATAAAAAGGAGAAATGAAAACCTACTCTTAGTACACAACCGATGCCAAATGCTTTGGCAGTCTAAGGACTAACACAAGGTTTTAATCACAATGACATACTTGGCCTGAGGTCTCTCCATCAACTAGGTTTGGGTTACTCAATTCTCACCATGCTTGTGCTCCTAGCAGCTCATAAACACTTCTTTAATTCAAGTAGCACCAGGTGTACTCTTAAGGGTAGAGAGAAAGCTTCTCCCTCTGCTGCTGTCCTTCAGTTTGAATTGACCTCAAAACCCAGCTTAATGGCAATGCTGGAGTTATAAGGTGTCACCTTAAAAGATTTAGAAATAAAATTAAGTCAGATTTCTCTGCTTACTGTCTGTGTGACGTTGAAGACTTCCCAACCTTCCGTGTACAGGGACAATAATCTTGATGCAATGAGATGTTTTTTCTGTGGCTTATTTTCACTCTCCAAGAGCTCATACACTTCCACCTAAATAACAGCAATATACAACAAAACCAGTAAGAAATTAATGTGATTATTCTTACAGCAAAATAGGAGGAAGAAGATTATGCAGGTTTCTGCTACATCACAGCTGTAAAACTGTACCGTCATTCTAAAAGAGGCAAAAAATAGATTTTGGACAGTTTAACAGAAAAACAGTTATCACTACATACATTTACTTCTAGATGTGTTCAGAGGCAGGATACCAGACTATAGATATTATAGAAAAATTTCCTCACCATCCCTATCCTCTTTTGAATACCTGATACCATCAAAGTCTTCTGTTCCTCCGCGTATCTGTCTTCAGGTTTGCAAAAAGTCCAATCCAGCCCTTTGCCAGAGGAATAGACACACTTGATTTCCTTACTCGCCCTGTTTTCCCATGAATCCCTGGCTGCTATTACTATTTTTCGGAGCAGCTCCAGCAGATAAATTTCAAATCGAATTTCGAAACATCTCAAATCCCAGAAAAGTACAGTTTGATTGGGGATAGGTCTGACATTGGTATCTTTACGGAAAGCTCACTGCCGTAGCACAAAGGACAGCGTACTGCCAAAGTCAAAACTTTGCATTACTGCTTTGCATGCTGGGGGCAAAGAAAAAGTGAGGACGACAAAACAAAAATAACAATAAAGCAGTTTTGTGTGGTACATAGTTGCGCTCCTCATTTTCAGTATTAATAACAAAGATAGCACAACTAAGTGTTTAACTACTTCCCCACTTACTTTGCATAAGTGTTGCACGTCGGACCTTCTGGACCGATGTGTCCTCTTAAGCTTGAAGACTCTCAACTCGGCTTTCAGCATCTGCTCGCCCTTCTCTATCGCGCTGATGTCGAAGTAGAAGTGATGGTGGTCCACGTGAACTGGAAAAGACCCTTCTTTAGGAACAACGCCAGAGCCCGCCGGGCCTGCGCCCGCCCGCCGCGGGGGCTCCTCGGGGATTCACCGCG
>VZTF01005100.1:337579-349209 GCA_013397755.1 Cnemophilus loriae | reverse complement strand
GAGCAGCAGGGACAGTGTATCCGTCCTGGGCCGCAGAAGCGGGGTGCGGAGAGACCCGGCCTCGGAGATAGAAGTTCCTCGACACCGGGAAGCAGCGAGGCCCCAAAAGAGTGGCCGGATTTTCACCGGGTGCCACAACCTGCGTTATTGAACAAGACACGCTGCAGTAAAACACTTAAGTAGACAAACTGAGAGAATCCATTTAGAAGTTAACACAGTCTGACTCACTCACAAGCACACAATGGGGGGAGACAATTTAATTTCCCTCAAATCCATTCGAAGATTTTAATGTTTAGATTGTTGTTTAGATGGCATAAAAAGGTTCTTTAAAATAGGAGAGAGGGAAACCTACCGAGCCTCTGGCCACTGGCTTGTATTCCTGTGCCTCCTCAATTTTTGTCCTCTGTAAGGACAGGTTGGCGAGGGGATGTGTGGAATATATCCAACTGTTCTTGCAGATGTGTACGTGTATAAAGAGAAAAAGTGTTTTTGTGTGCCTGTCTCTCTCTCTATAAGCACGTATGTGCATCTTATCTACAGAGAATGGATACTGCACCTTTTTAAGACAAGCAGAGCAAGCCAATCCAGAAAGTCTTTACTCAGGCAGAACCGACACCAAACGTAATAGCAGGTTATTGCAAACCTGTCCTCGGTACTTATTAATCGGCCAGATCAAATACATTAATGGATAGCGAGAATGAAAATAGGCTGAGAACCGTCCGTCGTCCTTTCAAGGGCAACTAAAACGCGGTACTGACACCGGGTCTGAACGCAACAGCGTGCTCCGTAACCTGGAGAGGGGAAGGAGGTGTGCCAGGAAGTAGGTGGGTAAGAGGAAAATTGCCATTGTCAGGAAAACTAAATGCAGTTGTATGTGGCCCACACCTGAGGTGAGTAAATAAGCCACAGATCTACTTTTCCTCCTGTCTCCAAAAGTATTGTAGTCTCAAAGATAGCTAGGGCAAGCGAGCACTGGTCCCGCCTGTGCGGGATGGCCCAGGGGACAGAGCCGCGGGAACGGGAGCTCCTCCTGACGGGGACCCCGGCGCCCCACTTCCTCTGTTCCTACCGGGGCCGTTGTCTCCCAGCCCCGAACACACCTTCCCAGTGTAATACAAACCTCGTGGCGGAGATCTGCTTCCCCTGGCTTCGACGAGAGCGTCGTTCGGGCCTCCGGGAAAACGCACCGGCCGCTGCCCGGGCCGTGGGCCCCGCGGAGCAGAGGAGTGAGGAAGAGTGAGAACACCAAAATTCTTCCTACATGCCCTTTACTCACTTGACTGTTTGAACCCATCTCCACTCACACACCGGTTCTGTGTAGCTGCCCAGTGTGCGCCCATCTGTGCCCGTGACTTTTGGGGGAGCAGGGAGGAGCTCCCCTCTGCTCTCTCCGCTTAAGCCCTCTCTGTTGCGCTTCCCCCCGGCGCCGAGTGCCGGGCAGAGCCTGCCCGCTGCGGACACGGGGGGCAACGGGGCGGCCTCGGCGGGGCGGGGGCGGCGGGGAGCGAGCCCTGGGGCCCGGCGGGCGGAGGGGGCGTCCCCCTTGCACAACCCCCCCGGCGGCCAGACCTCTGGGAGTAGGGGGAGGCAGAGGAGGGGTTCCGATCCCCATTCCAGCTATTTTCAGAGCTTGGGAGCCCGGTAAACAAAACGGTCTTGCTATCTCCTCTCGCAGATAAGGCAAGAAGTGGCTTTCTTTAATAATATGATTGAAATGTTAGGGGTATGATGCCTCCTCGTTAGTAATATTGGCTTTGCATGCAGAGCACAATCCCATCCCTCTAGACTGCTTAGCCAAAACAGAGCGTAAACTCTGTAATTAGTAACGTGTTCCATCATTAAAGAGCCCTGCTGAGAATTTCTATTTAATAATGGTCTTAAATTAGTTACGATGGTAAATACTCATCTGGAAATTCAACATCTAAAACCATCTACAATCTGGAAATGCTCCAGTGTTGCTGTAATCTCCTGTAACACAGAAATGACTATCACATTCAACCATCGCATTAGAAATTCGTCGTACCGTTTGGTCCACTAATATACAGTATGGATGTGTTAATTAGGTTAACCCATAGACTGTCTGCTTCACAAATATTTAGAAATAAACAATGAAAGCTCCTTTTTAATACGATACAGCCAGGGAAGAGAGGAGGAGGGGCGGATTTGACTCTTTCAGTTGGAAAGTCTTTTGTTTTCAGATAAGGTGGAACTGCAACGTCGGGCCTAAGAGTTCACCAATACACAGCCACGGGCACGCACCCACGCCACCTCGGTCGCGCTCAGCAGCTCCCCGCGACACGCGGCAGCAGCACCCGCGGCTCCTCCTGCAGAATGTGGCTGTTATCATTCGCCTCCCGGCCTAGGCAGATCAATTCATACCGCACCTTTTCTCTTTGGGGTTTATTGGAGTTTTTAAATTTAATTTTTCCGTTTTACAAAACAGCTTGCTCCTTCTCTGCCATGTCCCCTATACAGCGGGACTCAGCTCCGGCAATCTTTCCAAAAGAGCTTTAAAAGGATCCAAGGAGGAACAAGGAAGAGGCAGCAAAAGAGTAAAGAAGTAAGTAAGTAAATAAATAAAGAAATAAATCTGGCTTCGCCCCTGGCTGCAAGCGGAATTAAAGTTTCACAAACAGACTGTGATGCAGGTATAAATAAGTCATTCAGGTACGCTTATCCCCACTGGGGATATAAAGAAAAGTTATTTGTAATAACAATAGAAAATCAGTAACTGAGATAGTTGGGGGTAACGGTAGGAGTGAAGAGAGGGAAGTGAAGTATATTTCTGTATTTACCTAGACGTCTAAACGTTTATTCTCTCTAGCACTAACCTTTCATGTTTAATGAATGAATCTGCATTGCAGGTTGTTTTTTTTTCCCCTCCATGTGCCAGCTAGTTTTAAATCTGCAAGCACCACAAAGAGGCCGTGATCCCATCTGCCTATGATTCCAAATTAAAGTTCAAACGGATGGCTTACACACTGCTGATCCTGTATCATAGCCTCTCGCGACCCTTCAATTACTATTTAATAGAATTACAGTGTAAAATCCCAATAGTCTTAAAGAATGTTTTATCACAGACTGAAGAGAGAGAACATACAGACGCCTCCAATGTTATTGAACTGTATTACTGACCTATTTAGATATTAAAAGGGAATATTCAGTGTTCTACAAGATATTACAAGAGCTCCTTTAATCTGAAAACACGCGTATGTGTGTACACTTACATATGCCTCTCTATGCGTGGACATTATATACATCAGCTCCACCCCATCAGTGACCGCACACATCCAGCCACACTCTGTGGATGTGTGAGTTCACTCTTGTCCACATGCACACACACCCACGCAATTACACACGCTCCTCCAGATCGTGCCGAAATTGGTGAGTTTTGGTAAACTGCAGCGTAACTTTATTGTTGCCAGATATCGCTAGAGAGGGTAATCCAGTAGGAAAGCAATTTCGAAAAATACTCTTTCACTAACCTTATTATAAAGTGAACTTCCCCTAATGATGTTTCTATGGGGACAAAAAAAAACCAAAAAAAGAACCCTCTCAAAAAATTAACACCCTCCCCCCCAAAAAAACACCCCCAAAAAACAAACAACAAACCCCCGAAACAACAAACCCAAGCAAACATTTGCATTATAGCTAGATTGCCCTCTAATAACTAGGACTGGAATTAAAGTCAGTCCCAGTCCGGATTTAGATGTTGTAAATCTTGACTTCTTGTGTAGTTCTCGTCTTATTTTTTCTACCTGTTTGGCAAAGGACCTGTCTGCCGCAGGGAGAAACGATTCTGCCACTTCACCTCGCTGTAAGCGAGGTGATTCTAACCATGCACTTGAAGGTATTTACATCTACACTTTATTCAATTCTCTTTAACATCTTTCTTCTCTTGCAGATCGCGAGGTGCCAAGCCACTTTGAAGCCTCCTGGTCTGAAACCACCTTGCTTTCGAAACAAAAAAGAACAGAGTCGAAAACAAAACCTCGCAGCCGCCCTTCCTCCAGACACAGCAACACAAATCCCTTTCGTATCATTTAATCACAGCTATAACCCGACAGCCCTTGCCTTTTGTCATTACCATGCTAGAAGAGAATATTTACCATGATTGTTGGTAATATCCTTAGTGCTTTCCCTTCCCGACTCCTTCTTGCACATACAGAGACACACAGACACCCGCCTCCCTGCCTTCTCCATCCCTTGGTCAGTTTGTAATTGGATGGTTTGGTTCATTTCCCCCTTTTTCATACACCATTTGCAAACTTCTGTGTATCTGGGCTCTCTGCGGGGTGGTGATGTGGCTACAGACCCTCCGCATTTTGTGCTTGTGTGTGTCTGTGTGTGTGTGCTGATGTGTGTCAGCCTGCACACCCGTGTGCGTGTGTGTGCTCTAGAAAAAGGCAATGTTTGTCTGTCCTCTCCCTACACGCGGAATCCAGGCCAGTGCGATGTGGAGCTCAATAAGAAACTGCATGAATAAACACGAATAGAAAGTTGTGCTCAGCTAACCGAGGAAATCAGAGCAATACCAGGGCACCAACGTCCACATTTCTTTTCACTTCGGGCCAGGGCAGTAACCTCATCTGGGTATGCTAAAAATTAAGGGCAACGGGCAAGCAGATTCGAGTCCCTCGAAAGGGCTGCTGTAATTGATCAGACAGAGAGAGATGGGGGTGACCGAAGCCCACGCCTGACCGTGGAGGGCCAGCAGCAGCCACGGCCCAGCAGGCACACAAAGGACCCCCAGCCATGCTAAAGGGCTTGGGCAGCGACCACGGAGAGGGGGGGAGGGAGGGAGGCAGGTGGCATCGGTGGTCCACAGGCCTCCACGCCGCGTGGCGCGCACGCCGGTGGATCCGCAAACCGGAGCTAGCTGGGGATGAAGGCAGTGTTATAGCAGTGTTATAGGCGAGGGGTGGGCGGTGAGGGGGTTAACTACCGTCTCCAAACTGCTCCGGAACCGGCTGGTCTCGGCCTGACTTCCGACGGGCGGGGAGGGGCAGTGCCCCCGCGGCGGTGGGCGAGAGGCGGCGGTGCGGGACGGCGCAGGCCGGGGGAGCGGGGCCGCCCCGACTGGCTCCCGGGGAGGCAGCCCGGTGGGCTGCCGGGCTCCGGCCATCTGCCTCCTGTCCTCCAGCTTTCTCTTTAAATATTGATCAGACGCACTTCAGCTTCCGAGTAATTTCATCTTAATCAGCGGCCGGGCTCGGCGCGGATAATAAACTAATGCTGGAGAGGGCCTGTGGATAATGCCGGGTCAGGGGCAGGGAGGAGGCAGCCCTCCAGTTTGGCGGGGCTCGATAGGCCCTATCTTCCCGGGGCAGATGGACTTAGTGGGTGAGAAGGCTTAAACGCAGCTTTTCATAGATTTACACCTCAATCAGCCATTGAGGTTTTTTATGCAAATCCTAAAACAACATCATTTATCCATTACGAAGCCCGGCTTTGAAACGGCATATCATTAGCTGCACCCTTGGCACCCCGAAACCATGCAGGCACCACGGCCCCCTGGATGAGCGTGTCCTCTCCCCCCACAAACCCCGCCGGCTCCCGGGAGAGGAGGACACTCCCAGGGCGGCTGGGGCAGCTCCTCCTTCGGGTTTGGGCTGGGGATCCGACCAAACGAGCAACTTTTTGGGGATGGGGGTGATAAATGGCGTGGCAGTAAAGGCCGTGCCCTAAACCTTAAGCTGTGCTGGAGCTTAAGGCCAGGTACCGGTGGGGTGAGGCTAAGGGAGATCTCTGGCCTCCCCTAACAGCCACGGCACGACGGGCCGACCTTCGGGAGGCTTAATCAGAGGGAGGAAAAATCCAAACCTATCAGTGTAAGGCTGAGCTGAGGTAGATTATTGCTGCCGGCTTGACGCCTTCTAGCTGCAGCTTCGAGACGCGAAAATGAAAAGAAAGGAAAAATTATGTCCCAAACTTTCATGCCTCTTTCAGGTGTCAGGTATTAAATTCCGTTAAAAATACTGCTGGATGAGAATGACACTGCTACCAGAGAGGAACAGAAATACTGCCCTTAAAAGCAATGTACTGACATCAAAGATCTTCCTACCCAAACCCGGGGCTGACTGGAAGGCCGGTTTGTTCTTCTAAAGGCCTCTCCGCCGCCTCTCTGACGGTGGGGAGAGAAAAAGCAGCCCAAGCTCTAGCGTGAGACCCGGCGAGGGTGCCGGCCACTGGGGAACCTTTCATCCCCTCTTGGGTAATATTTTTCACTTCAAAAAGCCGCGTGGGGGAGGGAAAGAACTAGGTCCATCACACCACCCACGCGGAACACGGGAGCCCTATTGTGTGTGTGCCCCTAGGCAATTCCCGTCCATTGCAGTTTTCTACAACCGGAATTTCTTTTCTATTAACTCCCCACTCGCGCTGGCGAGGGGCCAGTGGCACGGCCGGAGCTGCCCGTGGGGAAGACCCCGCCGCGGAGCGGCGCGTTGGGCGAAGCCCGCGGGGCGGGGGATGCGAACCCCGGCGGGTCGGGCGCTGCCTCGGGCCATGCGTGTCCTTCCCCGCGGGGGCTCCCGCCACACGCGGGGACGTGTCCCCTACATGCTCGCTGCGCGCACACGCGCGGCTTTTCCTCAGGGGAAGCTCAGGTGTGTGAACGTATTCACACATCAGCTTATTCCTTAAAATTACCCATTAGTGGCTTGGTCTAAAATCTCGCACCCTATGGCGGTTCTCCCAAATCCACAGGTAGCCTCTAGAGGCGTGGGGGGGAAGGAAGGAGGGGGGAAGAGTCCATGCACTTCCAATGTCTCTCCGCAGACCTAGCTCGGACTTCACTAAAAAAGGGGAGGACGGAAGAGGGAGAGAGGACTCGGGCAACACAAAGGTAGATCGGAAGTCCATATTAGTTTGGAAACGGTCAAGAAATTCCAGGCACGTTTCTCTCTAAATCCCTGGTAATATTCAAAATTGTATTTTCAAGTAAAAACAAGTTTAGAATTTACCTCTCGCTAATTCACGGCTGAATACTCTGCCCAGGGCAAAGCAAAACTTTAAGGAAAAAGAAAAAAAAAAAGGGAAAAAAGAATGAAAGAAAGATGCTGAAATACTGTTAGTCATGCAAATAAAGGCTTCTTTCAGCACATTACAATATACTCCGGATTCGAGGGGAGGAGCTGCAACCCGTTAAGGGCTAGGAGTTTTTGTTTTTGTTTTCATTTAAAGCTACAAAACAAATCCTGAAATGTCTTTACCGGTCTCTGGAGACACCCGTCCTTGCAAACAGGCGGTCGGGGAAAGCTTTTTAGCTGGCGGTGCACAAAAAAATGAGCCGGGTGGGGGAAAACGACGGAGCCCGCCGTGGCGGAGGGGACACCGAGGGACACGGCCGTGCCCCGCGCCGCCGCCGCTATCGCAGCACTGTGTCCCTGTTGCCGCCCGCAGCCTCCTCTCAGGGTCGCTTGGTCCCTGTAAAATCCCTCCGGGGTGTCCCGCCGAGCCGGGGAAGGCGGGGACCGGAGGGGCGTAGGGGCCACGCAGCGCGGCGGGACAGAGTGCGGGGCGACGAGCCCACGGGGAAGGAGTGATTTTCCGTGGCGGACAGAAACACCAACATCGCTGGGTAGATAAGAAAATGGAATACTGTATTTGATTTAGAAAGTTTGTACATATAGATAAACACGCAGTTAAGGAAACAATAGTTTAAGCGTCCTACGTGGAGTTTAAGAAGAGACCCCCCAAAGCTGCTATGAAATACTCAAAATAGCTTTTGCATAAGATAACTACAGTTGCACCCTAAGCTTTTTTTTTTCTTTTTCTTTTTTTTTTTTCTATCGCTGAGGTCCCTTTTGAAAACCTAGCACGTCAGATTTTGACAGCTAAGTTTGTGCAAGGAACACCGAGTCAAGGAAAATAAAAAGGAGAGAGAGAGAGAAAGGATGGGAGACAGAGAGAGGGGAGGAAGAAAGAAAGAGGAGAGCAAATATCATATACAAGCATTTCTACACATATATTACAAACTGGGAAAATGACCGCATCATTAAGATATACATAATTCATATAAAATTTTGAAATAAAAATAAAAATCTGTTACAGTCATAACTATTCTTTTTCCACATTTATAACCAGTACCCACACAGGCAGTGACAGAAGTGTAGAAAAAAAGGTGCTTACGAATAAAATGATTGTCTGCGGAACAAAAAAACAGAAAATTGCATCTTGGCTGGACCATCACTTNGTGTGCGTGCATGCGTGTGTGTGTCCTGATTCTAGGTTGCCTCGGTTTGTTTTGCTCGGGACGGGGAGAGGGTTCTTGGCTGTTTGGATTTGGATTTTTTGTTTGTTTGNAGAGAGAGAGAAAGAGAGAGGAAGAGAGAAAGAGAGAAATAGGACCAACAAAAAGGCGATAAACATTTGTTATTTCCCTCTTCAAGGAGTTCCTCTTAATTTTTTTTTTATTTTTGATTTTTGTACAAATTCGATCGGAGTTTGCATTTGTTTGTCTGGTTTCTGTTTGTTTTCCTTTACTATAGAGAATATTTTTTCCCAGATACAAATTTAATCATCATCATCATGCAAGTGGGTGAAATGCGTCCATGGAAAAGCGCAAAGGAGAAATCGTGCTTGTCCTAAAAAGAATACAATTGTCACTTTTGCTTTGTTTTTTTTTCTTTCTTTTTATATATATAATAATTATTTTTTCCCGCCCCCCCCCACCCTTCCCGCTGCAGCACCAGCGTTTGTGACTGTTGAAGTTTTAGCTCCATCTCTTGGTGGTGGTGTTGGCTGACGGTGGTGGTGGTGGTGGATTCTCTGATCCCTGTCTGTTTGTTTGCTATTATGTTTGGGTCGGGTTTGGCCTTTTCTTTCCTCCCGGCTNGGGACGCGGGGCCAAGCCGTGCGCCCGGGCCGCGCTGCCCCCGCTGCCGGGTCAGGCCGCCTCGGGGGGACGGCCCCCAGCGCACACACAGCGACAGGGGCCGCGGTCTGAAACGGGACGGGGAGCGCGGGGACAAGCGCTTCCCTGTGCCCACGTTTGGAAAACACGAACAGCGCCTTCTCTTTCCCCGGAGTGCCATTCATTCATCCCCGCAGCACGGCGGGCCTAGGAGAAACCGTGTGCGGGTGAACCCCTTAACACTCGGACGCCGCGACAAGCTTCAAGGAGCGGTCCGCAGCGGGCGAGAACCGTACTGGATCCCCACTTTGTACTCTGGCCAACACCTGCCTAAATATTTCCCAGTGCACAGACACTCTGGGTCTGCGGTAGGGATGGATGGAGGTCTTGTCCCAGGGACGCAGCGCTATGCACAAATAAAGGAAAGAGATTGTGGAACACAGCGCTTCTCTCTCCTTGGAATTTCAGTCGTTTTTTCATCTGAAAGCCAAAATCAGCTTTAAAGTGCTTGTTCTTTCATTGTCAACGCTTAAGGGAATATTACCTTTGAATATTTATTTTTAAGAGGTAATAAATAATTTTTAGGTTCCCTAGCATATTGTAAATATTCCTGTGGGTCCATTCATTCCACTCGAAACCCAAAGAAAGCCTAATTCAAGGATAAGAGCGAAAAGTCCTGGACTGAGCAGCCAGCCTCAACCTCTAGCACCTAGGATTGCCAGTGTGAATCAAAACACACTCTTCGCTCAAATGCTTCTCACCGAGGTATTTTTTATTTAACTTCCTGCAAAGAACAGAAAAAATGTAGCCGGTTTATTCTACATTTCTCATTATTTTAAGTTGTCTAATTTCAGAGTCTTTGATTTTTCTGCCATTTACAAATCCTGGTGCATTCATCTGCTGTCAACAGCACTGAGTCAACAAAAGCATCCGTAAGCAACTTCTATTTATTTACAGTCCTAAGCTGATCTGTTTTCCATTTAATGGAAATTAAATAGCGAGGCACTTTTAGGTTGCATTTCTCCTACAGAATCTTTAATCAGTAGCACCAGTGCTATAATTAAGAGGAATTTAAGAGACAGCATTTACAAGAAGAAGAAGTTTTTGTTTACATGCTTACAGTGGTAGAGAAACTTAAATTAAAATAAAACCAATGTGTCAAACTAGATTAAGGGTCCATTTTCATTTGCGAAATAACTTTTACGGGAGTAATAAGAAAGAAAGAAAAAAAAAGAAAAAGAAAGGAAGAAGGGTGCCTCGCTTTTATCATGGCAAAGTAGAAAGGGAAAAAAAAAAAGAAAAAAGACACCGAGAGACACTCAAATAAATGCAAGCGTAAATGCACAGGAAACACACGACCAGGAGGCCAGGTCGCCATGCGGTGTAAACACAGCAATGGAGATGCAGGGGAAAAAAAGATTCTCGGTCTCTTAAATGTTTTTTGTTTGGTTGGTTTTTTTTTTCTCTCTTCTCCATGAGCCAAAGAGCTCTGGGGTATGCCTGTACTGGTCCCGCTGAGCATGCAGAGCAGCACGAACAATTGGAGCGGAGCCGCCGGCTTCGCCGAAACCCGTTCTGAACCGCACAGCCTGCCTCGGCCTTTCGGCGGGGGAACCGCGCCAGAGCCCGGCCAGGCACAGATCCCGGAAAGCCAAAAGCCAAACCGAAGCCCACCGACCCGGAGCCGTGGGGTTTCCCGTCCCCCGCGCCAGCGGCCGGTGCAGGGAGGGAGGGAGGCCGGGAGAGTCGGGCGCTGCCCCCGCCGCAGCCGATGTGCTCCGCGCGCATCTACACACACGCGCGCCCACGGAGCTGCCCACTCCCGCCGGGAACCCCAGCCCTGTCCGCACCCCGGGAGCCCGTAGGGAGTCGGGGCAGTGCTGGAGGCGCGTCAGGCAACTTTGAGCCGTGCCTGTCCCCGTCGCATCCCTGTGGCTGCCGGGAAGAGACCTACCCGCCCGGCGCGGGGACCGATTTCTTCTCTGTGGAGAAGAGGAGGCGGAGGAGGAAAGGAGAGTCAGAGGCGCGCTGCCGCCCAGGCGGCTGCCGAGCCGCGGAGCGCGGCCGTCCGCCCGCAAGGTCCTGCCGCCCACCTCGCCCCCCGCCCCGGAGCGTGGCACCGCAGCCCCACTGACCTGTTTTTAGCCGCCGCTGCTCTGTCTCTTTGCCTTCGGTTTTTGAACCAGTTGCCTACTTGCGTGGGGGTGAGCCCCGTGGCCTGAGCCAGTTCCCTTTTCTTGCTGGGGTTGGGGTAAGGGTCCTGCAGGTACCACTCCCTCAGGAGGCTGCGAGTCCTCTCCTTGAAGCAGTGCGTCTTCTGCTCGCCATCCCAAATGGTCCTGGGCAGCGGAAACTTCTTCCTCACCCTGTATTTATCAACCGGCCCCAGAGGGCGACCCCTTAGCTTCTCGGCCTCCTGGTAGTGCGCTTCGAGCCACATGGCCTGCAACTTGCCGTGGGACTCCTTGGTGAATTTGTGGTTCTCCAGGATGTGGTAGAGGTCTCGGAAGTTGCCCGTGTGGAAGGCCACCACCGCCCGGGCGCGGAGGATGGACTCGTGCTTGTTGATGGCCTCGCATGCCCCCGGCGCCACCGGCAGCGACCAGAGGAACCTCCCCAGCCTTTCTATGTCTCCAGTCTCCTCCAGCGTCTCGCAGACGCTGGCCACTTGCTCCGGGGAGAAGTTGAGTGTGGGCAGCTGAAACATTGACAACTCTTCGTGGGGTGCCCGGGAGCTGCCGCCTCCACCGCCGCCGGCACCGGGGCTGCAGCC